>LR543429.1:9319-45663 GCA_900536305.3 Caenorhabditis sp. 40 LS-2015 | reverse complement strand
AAAGAACAAGGGATAATCGGTTTTCACATCTTCGCACCCCCGCATTTGATTGATCTGTTAAAACACAAAAAAAAAAAAAAACAAAACGAGTCGACTTGAAAACGTGAACAACTTAACTAGACGTATTCGGACCCAAGAAGTCCGAATCTGTGCTCAGATTCGCTGTAGCTCAAAAATTGATCGAGTTATGGGTGATCGAATATCACCGTGGGTCATTGAGATTTCGGAAAGTTTCGAAAAATGGTCTCGAAAAAAATTTTCGAAGAAGAAATTCGAAAATTTTTTTTCTAATTGTTGAACCATTTTTTTCGAAAATACATTGCTTCAAAGCCATCGACAATCTTGAACTGTCGCGTTGAATTGGTCCGAAAAAGTTCGAAATTTGAATGGAAATGTACTAGGTTTTGATGTCGCGTGACTATACGCGACGTAACTCTTTTCATAGCAATTTTCGAAAAAAGTTGTCAACTACAAAAATAATGCTCTAGAGGGGCTTTATACACTCACCAAGTTTCACAAAAATCGGGTAATTGGAACATACTTTTTCAACTGCTCAAAGTTGGCTCATTTTGCACTGAAATTAGTCAAATTTTGTCTCTTATTGGACGATCTACCACATTGAGATCAACCAAGTGATCACTTTTAAAACCCGCAAGATCCTCATATCCCATAATCTTCTGACTTCCTTCTCTAATATGTCTGCCAGGCCAGACCACACTTTCTGACTCACACTCATTTCCTCTTGCTCATTTTTCTGCTCTCATTTCCTATTATAATTCACCCGTGCACTTTTCTGTGTTACGTGTGAAAATCCGCACATACACACACCTGCTAGCCCCGGAAACAAGAAATGTACTGAAAATTAATTGATGTTTCATTCTTGGAAGAGATTTGATCAATCTGGTGATTCATGAACATGAAAGAGCACAATTTTTTGTGTCGGTTTGATGATTTCTGGGCGTGGAGAGTGGAGAAAAGAGCGGATTGTTGGAATCTGAGAATCTCGGAAATTCAGAACATCAAAATGTCCAGAATCTTAAACTTTCCAAAATCTCAGAATCCCAGAATCCTTCAGAATTTCAAAAACTCAGAATCCTTGAGAATCTACGAACAGTTGAATCTGGTGGTCTCCCCGAATTTCCCAGAAAAAAGTCCCAAAAAGTGGGCGGAGCCAATCAGCTTCTTCTTTCGGGCTGACTCCGCCCACTTTTCAAGGTGTTCTTTTTCGGAAACTCGGCCATGTCCTAAAAAAATCCTAAATCTCAAATCTCCAGAATCTCAGAAATTCTGAATCTCTGAATCCATCAGAATCTCAATCCAAGTTTTGGTCAATAATTCGAACTCCACACTTCCAACATCCCTGATTCTTCAGTAGCTCCTAGTCCTCACAATCTACAGTAATCTTTTCACCTTCTAAAATTCGGTATACAAGATCTCATTCCTTTTACTGCCTCTTCCATTGCCCCATTTCATAATCGCATCATAAAAGTCTTCACACTTTTCACTACCATCAATTTCTTCGCTGTCTGAAACACTCTAATTTTCTCTAATTATCTGATTGAAGACCACACATAAGCGACGACCATAAATTCATTGATAAGTACTGCAAATACATGGACACACATTCATTTACGTCGGTGCACCTTCACCCACCAGGAACTGTGTCCGGTTGACGAAAACACACCCGGACTGCCTGCTGGCTGTCACGTGGACATTTTGAGTTCCAAATTCCCTTACCTATCACTCTGACCAAATTTATCTCGGTTCCGGTGACAGTTATGGAAAAGTGGTCAACTAACAAAACGTTGCTCAGTTTATCATGAGCAATTTGTAAGTTGACCAGTTTTTCATAGCTGTCACAGAAACCGAGATAAGTATGGTCAAAGTGATGGGAAGGAGGTGTGGGTTTATTAAGGGAAGCACGGTAATCTGAAAGACTGAAACCAGCGAGGAAAAACTTTCCGAGATGAGGTCACAAGATAAAAGCACTGATAGATCAAAACTCCGGCTCCTTGATCTACAAATGGCAAAGAAGCGGGCGCAAAAAAATGTGCACCAAAAGTCGAGTCGAGCCTTCTATCAAATTTATCTCGGTTCCTGTGAAAGATATAAAAAAGTAGTCAACTAACAAAATGTTCATGATAACATAAGGAATATTTTTTTAGTTGACCACTTTTCAATATCTCTAATAGGAACCAAGATAAAATTGATCAAGATTTCTATTAGCAAGGTCACTGTGTATTCTTTGAGGCTGTATACTGAGTTTGGTCATCGCAACTTATGACTCATAAGGTTCCAATGTTTTGATACAAAAACGCTTCCTTCAAAAAATTTGACTTTGTCCAACTTCAAGATCATTTTCGGGTTTTCTGACTACATCATACGAATTTTCCCCCGAAAATTTGACCTCTTGACCTCTATGATCTTCTCAATGGAGGGAGAAAAACACTACCTGAAATACAAATTGGTCATTTTTGAGCAGTTGAAAAAGTATGTTCCAACTACTCAATTTCTATAAGAATTGGTGAATGTATTGAGCAACTCTAGATTTTCATTTTTGTAGTTGACGACTTTTTATGAAAATTGCTATGAAATGAGTTGCAACGCGTATAGTCACGCGACAACAGAATATGGTAGTGCAAATTTCGAACTTTTTTGAATCAATGATCTTAAACACGACATAACTGACTTCATTGTGATTTTCGTAAAAAGTTGTCAACTGCGAAAATGAAGATCTAAAGTTGTTTAATACATGTGCCAAGTTTCAAAAAAATCGGGTAACTGGAACATACTTTTTCAGCTACTCAAAGTTGAGCCAATTTGCACTGAAAATCACCATATAGAGTCCCCCCTATAGCTGTTTTTGGCCAATTTTGGTGCTTCTCTTTTCCCTCTTTTTCCTCATTTTCTTCCACCTCACACCAAAAAAAAAATGACGAAAACACACCCGGACTGTCTGCTGACGGTCACGTGGACATTTTGAGTTCCAAATTCCCTTACCTATCACTCTGACCAAATTTATCTCGGTTCCGGTGACAGTTATGGAAAAGTGGTCAACTAACAAAACGTTGCTCAGTTTATCATGAGCAATTTGTAAGTTGACCAGTTTTTCATAGCTGTCACAGAAACCGAGATAAGTATGGTCAAAGTGATGGGAAGGAGGTGTGGGTTTATTAAGGGAAGCACGGTAATCTGAAAGACTGAAACCAGCGAGGAAAAACTTTCCGAGATGAGGTCACAAGATAAAAGCACTGATAGATCAAAACTCCGGCTCCTTGATCTACAAATGGCAAAGAAGCGGGCGCAAAAAAATGTGCACCAAAAGTCGAGTCGAGCCTTCTATCAAATTTATCTCGGTTCCTGTGAAAGATATAAAAAAGTAGTCAACTAACAAAATGTTTATGACAACATAAGGAATATTTTTTTAGTTGACCACTTTTCAATATCTCTAATAGGAACCAAGATAAAATTGATCAAGATTTCTATTAGCAAGGTCACTGTGTATTCTTTGAGGCTGTATACTGAGTTTGGTCATCGCAACTTATGACTCATAAGGTTCCAATGTTTTGATACAAAAACGCTTCCTTCAAAAAATTTGACTTTGTCCAACTTCAAGATCATTTTCGGGTTTTCTGACTACATCATACGAATTTTCCCCCGAAAATTTGACCTCTTGACCTCTATGATCTTCTCAATGGAGGGAGAAAAATACTATCTGAAGTGTAAAATGAGTCAACTTTGAGCAGTTGAAAAAGTATGTTCCAATAACTCGATTTCTATAAAACATAGTGAGTGTATCAGGCAACTCTAGATCTTTATTTTTGTAGTTAACAACTTTTTACGAAAACTGCTGTAAAGTGATTTACGTCGCTTTGAAGACTATTGACTCGAGAAAGTTCGAGATTTGCACTGAAACGTACCTAGCTTTGATGTGACATAACTCACTTCACGGCGGTTTTCGTAAAAAATTGTCAACTACAAAAATGAAGATCTAGAGTTGATTAATACACTCAACAAGTTTTATAAAAATCGGGTTATTGGAACACACTTTTTCAACTCCTCAAAGTTGGCTCATTTTGCATCGAAAATGGTCAAATTCTTTTTCTTATTGGGCAGGTACTCTGAAATCAGTGACATCCCAGTTTTTCAACTTTTGCTCTAAATTTTAGACATGTCTACCTCAAAATTAATTTTGGAACCTTCTTGACCTTCCCCAACAATCCACTGAACAACAAACAACAATGACATCAGAAAACATAAACAGTACTTTGTTCTCTAGAAATGACCCCCCTCATTCCTTGACAACTAGACTCCAAACATCTTTTGATCTCTTTTTCTTTCCTCCATTCCTCAAACACCGATCATTTCTGTTGATAAGTTTCTGCTACTGCTACAGTATCCCCCCTCTCTCTCTCTTTCTCGCTGACCATTCCGTCCTCTTCTGCTGCTGCTAAAAATCTGCCTAAAATGCACGTACTCGGCCAAAATCACGTAGGTGGCAGGCACGGCGTTGAGGCGAGAAGGCGTTGAGGCGAGAAATTTGTCATCATTTTTCTCTTGGAGACCATTTCTTTGGGAGATTTATCTGTCAATTTGGGCATGAGAATAGATAATAGAGAAAGTGTTCGGAAATTTTTGTGTGTGGGAAGTTGCAATTGTCACGTAGGGGAAAATTGAGATTTGGGATATCTCGAAAAAAAAGAGTTCAGAATCCATAAAATTCCGAGTTCATGAAAACTCGAAATTTGAGAAAATTTAGAATTCCTAAAGATTCAGAATCCAGGAATATTCAGAATCCAAGAAATTCAGAATCCTCGGAAATTCTAAATTCGAGAATTTTCGGAGATCATGAAACTCCGAATCCTTGAAAAAAAATCTCTGAAAATAGAGAATCTAAAAGAATTCAGAATTCATGAAAATTCAGAATTCTCGAAGATTCAGAATACATGAAAATTCAGAATCCATGGAAATTCTGAATTCGAGAAAATTCGGAATCCCTGAAATTTTAGAATTCATGAAAGTTTGAAATAAGCTAAATTTTTTAGGAACCATCCATCAAATTCGAAATTCTTGGAAATTCAGAATCTCTGAAAAATTGAAATCCTAAAAATTGTGGAATCCAGAATACATTGAAGTTGCTGTAAATCCGTAAATACTTAACTTCAGGTCGTTTGAAAGCCGACACATTTTGAAACCCAAAAAAATACGAATTTTTTAACGAAATAAGTTTTTTTTCATTTTAAGCAGAACCGTACAAAACTCGCCCAATTCGGATCTGCCGGTGCAGAGTTATGAGAATTTTTTGAGTTTTCGGAAAACGCCAATTTTCAAAGCTGGTGAGCATACCAAAATCACCAAATTCTGACAACGTTGAGCCAATTTACAAACATGTTTCGGAAATCTCAAAAATCATTTCTGCCCATCTATCCCCTCTTTCGTCTTTTCACACTTCGCTCTATTTTCCCCACCGAAAAAATGACTTGACCATCGTTTTGTGCTCTTTGAGCTCATCTCAAGAGTCGTCTGCAGAAAAACTTGCACTTCCTTCTTCTCTCCAATGTTTCAAAGTGTAAAGTCTCGGAATTCCGAGAGTGAGAGTGAAATCGAGAACACTGCTAGTGACGTAGGTGATGGCTGGTGCAGCAAAGAGCACGGAGGGAAAGATCATTTCCAAAGTTTTCCAAAAATCAAACTTCTAGGCCTTTCCGAGTTCAGAATATTCAACATTTCTGAAAACTACGCCTACAAGAACCTATACAGCCCAGAAGGATTCGAACCTGCGCATCTTCTGCTCCAAAGTCATCCCTCTTACCGCCTGCGCCATTGGTGCACCCATGGCGACAGCGTCGCCCGCGCCAGCGCGCGGTGCACGGCTGGCGCAGGCGGTAAGGTAGACGACTTTGGAGCAGAAGATGCGTAGGTTCGAGTCCTTCAGGCCTTTATAGGTTTTTGTTGGCGTATTTTTCAAAATTCTCACATTCCGCAGGCCTGGAGCAACTCCCATCCAAAGGTCTCGCCGAAACGGGTCAAAGTTTCCGATAATTACATGTGAATTGCATCGTCTAATGTCACTGGAAATAGACTACTCTAGGAACTCGCGATAAGAAAGGAGACGAATTTTTGAGGTGGAAATGATGTGGCTGATAATAAAGACTCATTCGGTTGGAAATGTCTAAATGGCGGTGATGATTGATGACAGTTTGGACGGGGAAGTGACTAAATTTGTTGTTTGAAATGTTGTTTAGTGTTCCAAAAATGGATAGATCAACTTTTTGAGGTGGGTAGATCAAAAATATTTTTCAAAAAAATGATGACTATGAATATGATGACAAATGCGAATAGGGACCATTGAAACTTTTGAAGGTTCAATAGGTGTTGTTTCTGTCCAAACTTTTTTTTTGTGATTTCTGATTTTTTTTTTTCGATCGTTGTTTTAGTGATGTTTCAAGGTCTGTCTAGGGGGGTCTTGTTCTCGAAAGATCACTTTGAAATTTTCGGGGAAAATCGTGATCGGAGATAGTTCAAAGTATCGAAAATTTTTCGGACAACTTTTTGTGCAAAAGTTATTTTTTCAAGTTTTCGCGCGCTTCTTTTTTCTTTGGTAGATAACGCCTCAATTTGATCTGCCAACTCATTGCAAAACTTCAAACAATGGAGGTGGAACTCGCGATGAGCGTGTATACACCAAGGTTGGGCGGAATAGATTTACGGAGGATGGTTTATCTTTGGAATGAAAAATGCTATAGAAAAAGTGTCAATAGATGAAATGTAGATCTCAATGAGAGCTATCGATTGGTATAAAAGGCAGCTAATAATGTTGTTGAGAAGTTTAGATATGGCGTTTTTTTCCGTTTTCCGCAATTCGTCTATCACACAGATAACGGCAGGCGGAATAAACACTGTATCTCTGTTTTCCGACAAGATTTCAAAACAGTTTTAGTACCAATCGATAGCTCTCATTGAGATTCACATTTCGTCTGTTGACATCTTTTCCGTAGAATTCTTCATTCCAAAGATAAACCGTCTTCCGTCTTCCGCTCAACTGTGGTGCCCACCCAAAGCCGTTTTTCTGACCAGTTATCTCGGTTTCTGTAACAGATATCAAAAAATGGTCAACTAACAGAATGCTCAGCGTAATCTGAACAATGTTTTGTTAGTTAACCATTTTTTGTCATCTGGAAGCGAAATAAAGTCGATAGAAAACTTCAGGCATCGAAAGCTTATTACTCTTTAACCAGAATGTATTGAATATAGTACGAATCGATAGCAAATTTCTCGCTAATCATTTTGGTACTAAAAACACTGAATTTGGATTTACTTGAAAATAGTTATGGGTGAAAAAAGAAACTAGAGAGTTTTATATAATTAGACCGGAAAATTGCCGCGCCTAAATTTTTGATTTACGAGTGTTTTTTTTTTCTTCAAAACCGTCAAGTCTTTTTGGTTAGACAGGAAAATTGCTCATGACAAACTGAGCAATCTTTTGTTAGTTGCCCTTGTCATCTGCCACAGACAACAAGATAAACTTTGTCGCACCAACCGGGGGGTACATCTTCAACAAACCCAGTGTGTGCAGAGATCAGTTCATTGTAGTGTTGCGTTCTCTCTAAGACCGTCGTGGCGCTATCGGAGACGGCGTGTGATGATGACAAACCTCTTCTTCTTCTTCCTCTCCTTTCCGTCTTGTTCTGCAAACCGTCCCCCGCCGCCGCCTCGTCATCATAATCATCAAGTGTCACCACACCATACCAAGTGCTTATTATCACGTAGGCCTGGCGGCCTACGTGACTTTTCGCACGAACTGTATATAGTGGGCGGAGCAGACCGAACACGGGAAGAAGAGGGGGGAACTTGTGTTGTGATAATTGTCTCGTAGGCCATTCACTACTTATCGAATGGGTATATAAGCCAATTGTCTCTAGTTTTCTGATCAGATTCTTTCTTTGTTTATTGCTCATCCTTTGTTGGGTGTAATTGTCCCTGTAAATGACTATATGTCGTTTTCGAACCTCTATTATCTTGCCTCCTGTGACTGATACTCAAAAGTGGTCAACTAACAAATTGCTTATGACAAACTACAAACTGAGCAATGTTTTCTTAGTTGACCACTTTTTGCTTTCTTTTACAGGAAGCGAGATATAGCGAATTTCAAGCGTCAAAAGCTTATTACTCTTTATCCCAATTACTTTGAATATAGTATGAATCGATAGCAAATTTTTCGCTGATTATTTTGGTACTAAAAAGTCCGAATTTGGATTTGTGTGAGAAGAGTTATGGGTGAAAATTTTTTGATCTACGGTTTTTTTTTCTTCAAAAGGATCAAGTCCATTTTGTGAACTTTGCCATAATCTTTTTTTTCTTCTTTTTTTTTCTTCACAACTTTTCGCCCCATTCTTCATGACACTGTTAGCAATAGTCACGTTCGCTTCTTGATAATGTGATTCTGATGCAGCAGAAGACCCATTGTCTTTTCGAAAAAAAAATTTCTCGAAAAAAAACTCTTCGAAAAAATTTTCGGAAAAAATTTCTCAAAAAAAAAGTTCTCGAAAAACAATTTCTTCGACAAAATTTTTCCGAAAAAAGTTCGGAAAAAATTATTTGAGAAAAACTTTTTCGAAAAAAAATTCTTTTAAAAAATTTTTTCCGAAAATTTTTTCGAAAAACTTCGCAAAACCGTGTCGAAAGGATACACTGCTTATTTTCAGCTTAAATTGATCAGAATTTACTGTTTTTTGAACCATTTTGCTCCAATTTTCATGGCGATTTCAATAGCGGTTTTATCAATCATCAAGAAAGGCATTAGTTTTTTAATAAACATCTTTAAAAAACCGTGCCCACCGTAACCCCCACTCACTCACAAACCACAAAATGGTTCACTCGATCTCTGTCAAAATTTCTCAAATGTCTTTTGCCTTGTGTTCTGGTCAAAACGTATTTTGATCTTCTTGCAAGACTGTCCTTGATTCTTATGATTACTGTATCTTGAAATTTGATTTTAGTGAAAATGTAATTTGACCTAGATTTGTGGAAAAAAAACACTGCCTCGTAAGCCCCGCCCACTTTTCCCACAATGCTAAGCCCCGCCCCCTCGCTTCCTTCACCTCAGCTATTAGCCGTTGCCGCTCATGCCGTCTCCACGTGATTCTTGTTTGATCTACTCCCCCCGTCCTCATCCAATCAGTTAATTTCGCAGAGTGCCTCTCTCTACATATATGTCCGCATCTTCTCTCCTACTACCCGCCGCCGCCGCCTCGTCGTCACCATCCCTTCTGATCATGGAACGACTCAGTGAAGTGCGTCTGTACTCGACCGGCGGCCCGTCGATGGCATCCTCGATTCTCGACTCCAACATGACCATGGCTTGTCTGACGTCGGCGCTGTTGCCGGATACGCTCAAAGCGGCGACAAGTCCCCTGTTGGCGTGGGCTTTTGTGGTGAGTGTTTTTTTGGATGGGCGGAGCCTAATCGTCTGAAGAGATTAAGCGGGAAATTTGAAATCCGGCGATGCAAAAATCGTTGAGTTTCGACAATTTTGAGCCAAGTTGGACGGTTTAATTCTCGGAAAAAAAATTGTTGGAAATTTTTTTTGAATTTTTCCGAAAATTCAAACTTTCGAAACTTCATTCGTTATTGAGATTTTATAGTGATTTTTAGCTCAAAATGACTCAAATTATATGCGAAACTCGGAAATTAAGGAATTTACTTTTTTTTTTTCGGAAAAATTTTTTGGAAATTTTCCGAAACATCAAACTTTCAGAACTTTGCCCTTTTTTGAGATATTCCAGTGATTTTAAGTTCAAAATGACTCAAATTGTATGAAAAACTAAAAATTGAAGAATTTACAAATTTTTCGTAAAAAAATTTTCCGAAAATTTTTTTAGTTAAAAATCTCCGAATTTCAAACCGTCATAACTTTGCTCATTTTCAAGATTTTCGAACTATTTTTAGTTCAAAATGAGCCGAGTTTCCTAAAAAATCAAAATTCTAAATATCAAATCAAAAATTTTCCAGGTCATCCTCGGCACCATCGCCCAATACAGCGTTTTCTCGGGTCTCAGCCTGAAGCGTTCCGTCAAGGAGCTCCTCTCGGAACGCTCTTCAAAACTCGACGTGCTCGACATCTTCCGATTCATCGCCATCCTCTGGGTCATGCTGAATCACACGGGAAGCGAGGGACGGATCGATATTCTGGAGCGTCTTCCGTCGGCCGACGCCTTCAAGAGCGCCATGCACGACCATCCGATTTTCGGCGCGTTGATGGGCAACTCGGCACTCGGCGTCGAGATCTTTCTAGTGCTCTCTGGGCTGCTAGCTGCTCGCTCTTGGCTCCGCAAAGCCGACGAGCCATTCTTCCAGCACTGGAAGTCGTTCATCACTCGACGCCTCCTCCGCCTCGCTCCCTCCATGCTCATCTTCGTGTACATCGCCGCGGGGCCCATCATGCAAGCCCTCCTCCCCCGGTACTCCTCCTCGATGGTCTCCGCGTGTGGCTTCTGGGGAATCCTGTCCCACGTCACCTTCACCTCCAACTGGCAATCCACACCAACCTGCATGGGATATCTTTGGTACCTCGGACTCGATATGCAATTGTACATGGTCGCCCCGATCTTCCTCAACTTGCTCCACAAGAGCCCAAAGAAGGGAGTGATGCTCACCGCTGCCACTATTATTGGATCCATGTTCATCCGCGCGGGTTACTGTACCGCTTATGGCACTTGCAATAAGAGTGATGTGGACATTCCGTTCATCTCCTACCCGGGACAAGATGCCGCAACTTTGAAGTCGATCTACGCGGGTCTCTGGGACATGTACTCGAGACCCTATACCAAGTGTGGGCCGTTCTTGATTGGACTCTTGTTGGGATATGTGACGGTTTCTAGTCAGGTGAGTAAAAAAAATTTGTTGGAAATTTCAAAATTTTCAAAAAAAAATTTTTTTTGAAATTTTTCTAATTTTTCAAACCCCATAACTTTGTTGATTTTTGCTGTATTGAAATGAATTTTAGCTCAAAATGTGCTAAATTTCACCATAAATTCAAAAATTTAAGAGTCCGCTTATTCCCGAAATTTCACTTTAGAATTTCAGCTCAAAATGATTCAAACTATAAAAAACTTTATTTTCAGTACATCATGTCGGCGTCCACCTCGAGAACCCTATTCCGCTCCTCGCTTTTCGTCGCCATTGTCACCATCTACGCCATCCTTCCGGAATACTGGAATCCGGATGCTGGAAACACCCTCTACAATACCGTATACACTGCCGTGTTCCGCTCGGTGTTCGCCCTGGCGATAGCTGGAATGATTGCCGCGTTGTACTTTAGACAAGAATAGTGAGTTTTTTTTGTGATTTTTTGAAAAAAAAAACAGAAAACATTAGAATTATTTTTCGATAAAAATCATGAAAATCGGTCGGGAATGAATCGAGTTAGAGGCTTTCAAAATTTTTCATCAACAAATTTCTGACTAAATTTTTTTTTTCTAAAATTTCAAATCTCCATAACTTGGATCGTTCTCCCTCGATTTTGAGAATTTTCAATTACTGAGAACTAAAAAACATCAGAATTATTTTTCAATTAAAATCACAAAAATCGGTTGCGAATGAATCGAGTTACAGGGTTTCAAAAACTTTTTATGAAAACATTTTTGACACAACAATGTTTTTCAAAAATTTCAATCCTTTAGAACATTCTTCCAACTTGCTCGATTTTGATTATTTTTTATTTTTTGTAAACTAGAAAACATTAGAATTATTTTCCAATAAAAATCACGAAAATCGGTTGAAAATGAATCGAGTTAGAGACTTTCGAAATAATTCATCAAAAAATTTTCGACTAAATTTTTTTTCCCCAAATTTCAAACCTTCATAACTTTCTTCAACCTCGCTCGATTTTGATGATTTTTAGCTTAAAATATTTTTCAAAACTTCAATTTTTAAAATAAAATAACATCATTTTATTTCCAGCCGTCCCACCCATCCAATCTTCGCCATCCTCGCCAAACTCACCTACAACGCGTACCTCCTGCACATGCCCGTCGTCTACATCTTCAACTGGCTGCCGTTTCTTCAATCCGCCACATCACCCATCCAACTTCTGATGGTACTTCCATTCGTGGCCACGTTGTCATTTTTGGCCGCCCTAATCTTCTACCTTTTCGTCGAAGCCCCCATCGGCCATCTCACCTCTCAGTACGCCACGAGGCTCGGTCTCTAAATGTTCGGCATTGAAAATTTCGAATTTCCCGCCCATAATTTCTCCTGCTTTAAGTATGTGATTATGCTTTTATAGTCTCCCCTTGTTGGCTTTAGGGTCTCGCCCCTTTGAAAAAGGGTCCATTTTCTGTACTGTATATATTTTGCGGTTCTCGTTCAACGTTTCTCTGTATGGTGCACTTGTCTTGTTTCACGGGTCATTTATTTTTTTTTTTCGAAAGATGAATCAGTATTAATTGTTCTAGAAAGATCACAGAAGAAAAATTTACAAAAATATCGACACAAACCCATCAAACTTTCAAAATGTTGTCAACGCTTTCGAGGGCCAGGTTGCTCTAGACGCGATAACGGGATGGGTGATGAGTATGGTGGAGTGAAACACAAAAATTTGAAATCAGCGTGTTCAGAGCTTCAAAATGAATATAAACATGACTAGTTTTCGAACAAAAAAAATTTTCGTGGTGGGACCTAAAAATCGAAAAATTTCAAAATTTGCAAACATAGTCATGATTATACTCATTTTGGAGCTCTTTTCATGCTGAATTCAAAAATCATAGTGAACTTCAAAAATATTGATTATGCTGCGTTCCAGATAACCAAGAATGAAAACAGTGTATTTGTATCCGAAAATCTTTAATTTTGATTTTTCTTGCTGAATAACCGAGGCGTAGCTTTTGTCTTTTTTTTCTTCTGTCTTTTTGTACTCGATTGTACCATCTCGTACTTTCTCCTGATGATTCACTTTCCCATCAGCAGAAAGATATTGTTATTTTCCGCCTCCTCAATCCATGTCATTATTAAATTCCTTTCCTTGCTTGCTGGACAGTATAAAAGCTCTCCTACCAGAGAGGAAGGGTGTGCGTGTGTGTCCAACAACCAGGTCAAAAAAGATGTAACCGTTACACTTTTTTATTTGTTCATGTTTGCTAATAGCGGTCGCTTTTTTTGTCTAAAGTTTACTCATACTTCTCTCGGTCATCTGGCCTTGAATGCCTCTTCTCTTCCACCGAGAACATTCATTCATTCAAACTTTTTTTGTTGGCTGGTGTCTGTTTTAGCTGGCCCCTTTTTTTGTATTCTTGATTTTTCTAAATCTATATTACTATCTTTATAAAGTATAACTTCTTTTCGATGAAGACAGGAGCCAACTTGAATGTACCCCTGTAAGTGTTTTCTTCGTTTCTTTTAGGAGTATTCCGGGATCAAGTTGAGGGTGAGAACAGATACGATCAGGTCGGTCCCCGGTCCGCAAATCGTGAAAATAAGTTTTCTAGCCAACCCCTCTTTGGTCAAAAATCGAAAATTTTTCCATCCACGTGGTTGATCTGGAAACCACTTTACTAGACGTATTTAGACCCAAGGAGTCCGAATCTGTGCTCGGATTTGCTCTAGCTCAAAAATTGAGCGAGTTATGGGTGATCAAATTTCACCGTGGTTCAAAGCACCTCATTGAGATTTTGACAAGTTCCGAAAACTGGGAGGTCAGTCAAAAAAGTGTCTTACTTAGTGAAAAACTCTCCATACATTTTATCAACCTGTAAACTCGATTTTTCTATCGTAATCTTTCTTAATGCTCAATACCCGTTACCTCATATTTTAAGAAAAAAACAATTTCATCTTCTTTTTTTTTGAATTTGTTCACTGCAACTTCCGACCAACTTCTGACCTCCCCCCCAACTTTCCGCGCATCCAACTTCCGACCTGTCGGCAGCACTAAAATTGTGTGCAACTTCCGACCTAAAGCTGACCAAGGTCCGACCAAAAGCCGAACCCCCCTCAACTTCCGACCTAAAGCTGACTAAGATCCGACCTAAAGTTGCCAGAAAAACGCGAGTCGCGATTTCGTCGCTCAACTTCCGAGCTAAAGTCGACTAAGGTCCGACCAGAAGCTGAACCCCTCTCAACTTCTGTTCTGAAGCCGACCAAGTTCCGACCTAAAGCCGAACCCCCCTCAACTTCCGACCAAAAGTTGCAGCCCGACAACCGAGTGTATTCATTATTTCAGATTAATAATGCCACCTAAACGACACACTGATGAGCAGAGACGGAAGGATCGAGAGCGCCAGCAGAAGTAGCGAGCCGAGAAGAAAGCGAAGCAAGCTGCGGCATCGTCTACTCCAACCGTCGATTCTACCGATGACATGATGTCTACATCCACTGCTTATCTGGCGATCAATAGTGATGTATCAATGAATTCGATTTCAGAGTCTGTGAATGACACAGAACCCGAAATTGTCGAGTTCGAAACACCAAAAAGTAAGTTCACTCATTTCTTTCTTTAGTATCTTTTACACTATTTTTTAGGAGGAAGGCCAGACTGTTGAAGAGAGGAAGGAGGCAAACAATGCTAGCCACAGAAAATCCCGCGCAAATACCAAAGCTACTCCGACATCTTCTACTCCGAGAGTCGACTCGACCGATGACATGATGTATACATCAACTGCTGACATTTCTATCAACAGTGATGTGTCAATGAGTTCAGTTTCAGAACCTGTGAATGAAACAGTAACTGACATTGTCCAATTTAGAACACCAAAAAGTAAGTTAACTCATTTGTTTAGTATCTTTAACTCTTTTTTCCAGGAGGAAGGCCAAGAGGAAGGAGGCAAACTAATGCTAGCCACAGAAAGTCTCGCGCGGAAGCAAAGACGAGTCCGAAACAAAACGCAAAGGAGATGACTACCCCCGAGGAAAGAAACGATGATCTCGAATCCACCACTTCAATCGATGTATCGATGGATCCTTGACACCTCTACAAATGACGTCTCCATTGGATTCAGTTTCGGATGTTCATCTTGATCTCAACGTGACGCCAAGGCGGAAGGAGAAGAAGCGCGCTATAAGACGAGGAATCAACGAAATCGAGAAGGAACATGATGAAGAAACCAAGAGACAAAAGGTTTTGGATGAAGAGGAAGAGGAGCCAGGAGTCAAAAGAAAGTGCAAAATTCGCTTCAACATTTTCAAAGTGGAAACCGACGCCATCGTCATCCCCCACTATGTAACTCATCTCTTTCTGGACCGATTCCATTGATTTTAGCACCAAAAGATCGGAAATTTTTTGTAGTTTATAACAGTATGTATAAATTTTTCATCGTTGAAAAATTGAATAAGTTACAGCTTTTTTCCCATTTTCCAATGTTCTCTGGCAATTTCGAAAAGACAAATGTGTAGCGCACCCTTTCTCATACTCAAAACTGTCCGATTTTTTCGAAATTTTGTCAGTTTGTTTTTGAAATATTGGGAATAATAGCAACTCAATGCTCATTTTGTGTAGCGCACCCTTTCGCATACTCAACGTTGATCGAATTTCGTGAAATTTTCTCAGTAGATTTCTGGATATCTGGGGATAATGTCCATTCAATTAGATTTTTGATTCGTTCAAAACTGTGGTCACGAATACGTAAGAAAGGGTCGGAGGAAGAAGCCACAGGCTTCAGAGTTCAGGAGGGAAAGAGAAAATGAGCCTGAGCCTGAGCTCGAATCGGACTTTCTCCCAATGGAACTGATGAGAAAAAAAAAGTGAGAATTGAGAGTCGAGCAAGGCACCGAGACAAAAGTCAAGTTTTGGACTACAGTACTGCGCCAATAACAGTACAAAATGAGTCAACTTTGAGCAGTTGAAAAAGTATGTTTCAGTCACCCGATTTTTATGAAACTTGTTGAGTGTACGAAGCAACTCTAGATCTTCATTTTTGTAGTTGACGATTTTTCACGAGAACTGAAGACTAGTTAGTAAGATCGTGCTGAAGATCGTTGGTTCAAAAAAGTTCGAAGTTTGCACTCTTGGGGCGGAGCGTCAACTGGAGGTGAGTGTTGTAGGGGTAACCACTTCGAAATTCATTCTGCATCTTCAGAATTCTTCAAACAGTTTTTTCATCATGTAGAACAATTCTAGGGGTAATGGTTCATTCAGACCTAATGTAGGTCAAAAAGTCAAGCCAAGAAAATCCAAAAAAAGAAAGAAAAGAAAGGGAATGGGAGCGTAGAAAGACAAGTGAATAAATTATGAATGGAGTTTTTGAAGAAAAAAAATTTCAATCAATCGGGCGGAGAAGAATCTGGAAGATGAACTCTCGATTATAGGAAACGTTGGACTCGTCGTTGAGCAGCTCGTCGAACTCGATCTTTCTCTCCATTTCCAGCTCGGAGTAGTACCTGAAGTGTGGAATTTTGGAAAGCGGTTGGTGAATTTGAAATCAGCGCGTCAAGAGCTTTGAAATGAGTATAATCATGACCTACTTTACTCTCAAAGTTGGGTCCCACCACGAGAATTGGGGATTACTGTAGTTTTCGTAGTGGGATCCAACTTTGAAAGCAAACCCAGGCATGTTTATACTCATTTTGAAGCGCTCGTTGAGCTGATTACAGTCTTTATGTTTTCAATAGTCTCAGCTCGTCGAGAGCTCCAAACTGAGTATAATCATGACTAGGTTCCGAAAAGTTGGGTTACTGTAGTCGTGGCGAGACCCAACTTTGAAGGCAAACCTAGTCATGTTTATACTTATTTTGAAGCTCTCGGCATGCTGATTTCAAATTTCATATTTTCAAGTTTTAATTCTCAAACATTTTCCTTTTCTTACCTGGTCTTCGTGAATGACTTTTTTCCGGAAAACGAAAACAGAACCTTCTTATCGTTTACAATTTGAAGAAGGTATTCGATGGATCTGAAATCTCAAGTCTTATTATCTGTTCATCGTTTTTTTTCTCACCTCGACTGATCCATTCCCTCGGCAATGAGCAAAATGCGGAGCACATCTTTTTTGATCGGATTCGGCACGGATAGACCTGAAATCTTATGAAAAATTGAAAACTTCGAAAAAAATTTTTTGAACCTGTGAGTTTCAGCGTCCATTTCCATTCCGAGTTGGGGTAGGTCGAGGAACGAGTGTCGAACTGGAAATGTTTTTTTGATTTTTCAATTAATTTTTCAATTTTCAAACTCAGCTCGTCGAGAGCTTCAAAATAAGTATAAGCACCACTAGGTTTGCTCGAAAACTGGGGTCCCGCCACGACTACAGTAACCCAAAATTTCGAGCAAAACAAGTCATGATTATACTCATGTGGAAGCTCTCGATGAGCTGAGTCCATTCAAAACATAAAAACTGTAGTCAGCTCAACGAGAGCTTCAAAATGAGTATAAACACGACCAGGTTTGCTTGGAAATTAGGGTCTCACCACGACTACAGTAACCCAAAGTTTCGACCAAACCAGGTCAACATTATACTCATTTTGTAGCTCTCAACATGCTGATTAAAAAATTGCTTACCGTAAACGCATGATCTTGAGTTGGCACCGACAAAAGTGACTTGGAAATGTGGATTCGTCGGTCCCACCGAATGTCTCTATACTTGCGCAATAGGAACTGTTTCTTGGAGAAATCCCTAAAGTTTCAAATTATCGAAAACACTTCCGTACAGCTAAACTCACTTCGCGTTCACCCTGCTCGAAAGTGGCAAGGCTTGGAACTTGTAAGCCAGAAGAAGCGAGGGTTGGAAAAGTTTCGCATGCATCTCGGACACCGTTGACCTCTCCACTTGGCTCAGCTCGTCGGCGGTCATGTAAGGGAAACGGATGAGGGGCAACAGAAGAGCCATGAGAGGGCCGGCGGTGTTGCCACGACGCTCAGAGTGCGCGGGCGCTTGAATCCATTTCAGCAGCGCTTCCCAGAGTTTGAATTCGTCTGGAACAAGGCTTTCGAAAAATGAATTTTCTTGGTGTGAAAGAAAATCGGAAAACACACTCAAAATCAAGAGTGTCGAAAAAAATTTTCGACGATTCTTTCGAACAAGTTCTCAAAATTTTTTCGAAAAGTTATTCGAAAAAAAAAGAAACTAGAAGACAAAACGAATGCGCCTTCAAATTTACAGTACTGCCAAGCAGACTACGACACTCCGGAATAACGCAATGCGCTCAATTAAAAATTCTTCGAAATAAACTTTCGAACGACTTTCCGAAAATTTTTTGAACAACTTTTCGAAAAAATTTTCAAATGTTTTTTTGAATTTCGATCCTTTCGGAATTTTTTGAAAATTTTTCAAAAAAAAGTTCGAAAAAATTTAAAAAAAAAAAGTTTTTCAAAATTTTGAATTTGATGTTTTCGGAACTTTTTTTTCGAAAAACACACTTAATGAGTCCCTAGAGCGAAATTAAGTGTGAAAATTGAAGAAAACAGTCTATTTTGTGATCGGATGACTAAGAAATGGGATTTCTCGAAACTTTTCACCGTGAATTGTGATTACAGCCAGTTTGTCTTTTTAAGATTTTTTCGAAAAGTTGTCGAGAAAAATTTCTTCGAAAAAAAATTTCCGAGAACTTACTAGCCAGCTGTAGCTCATTGCACTTGAGAATCTCAACCATCTGATCGCGATGCAAATCTTGCCAATCCTTCTCCCACTCCTCCGAGAGCAAAATGTCGAAATCCATGGCGATGGCTTCCATGCAAGACTTGATAAGACTCGGATGGTACGCCTTCGTCGCGTAGGAAAACCAAACCGAGAAGATCTCCTTGAGATCAATGATGGGCAGGATCTCCGACTGCGCAAAGTCGAGGCACACTTTTTTCAACGTCGTCACATTGTACTTATCGGCCAGCACCAGCAAAGGAAGACAGTTGTCTCGATGCAGGACAACATGATTGCAGTAGAGGAAGCGGAGGAACGAGGAGAACGCGATTTGGCACATTGAGTCCTCCACGAGCTCCAGGTTTAGGCTGTCTCCGTTCCACCGTTGACTGAGCATTCGGTCGAAGACATCGCTCGATTTGGAGAGGATCAGACGGTGCGCAGGGAAGCTGTAAACAGTGAAAATTAAAAAAAAAAAAAAATATCGGAAAAAATTTTGAAAAAACATTTTCGGAAATTTTTTTTAACAAAGAATCGCGCTTTTTACCTTATTTTTCGAGAAAATTCAAGAAACTTATTTTTCGAAAAATTGTCAGAGAAAAATATTCGACCAACTTTTATTTTCGAAAATTTTTTCGAATCCAATTTTTTTCCGAACATTTTTTGTCGAAAATTATTTTTCGATGAAATGTCGGAAACATTTTTTTGACAATTTATTTATTTATTTTTTTATTTTTTTTTTTCGAAAATTTTTTTTTTCGAAAAAATTTTTTCGAGAAAATTTTTTCGAAGTCCTCTTGACGGTTTTTTGAAAGAGGCACTTCTCGAAAAAAAAATTGTTCGAGAATTTTTTTCGAGAAAAAAAATTTCGACAAAATTAGATTTCAAACTTTGCCTATAGCTTGTTCGGTGTGTTTTCCTCGATTTTCACATTCAATTTTTGGCTCGAAACGCTTTGCTGCCCTAACACAACCCACCTCTCCTCTCCAACCTTCAAAGTCACATCGCTGAACTGCGCACTGTTGTAGAACTTGGCCAAATCGCTAAGGGACTCTCGATCGTCGCCAAACCAGTCGGTACCTGGAAGAATGTAAGGTTGGCCGAGAATTTCTACTAGGGGAAAGTTAGTCCATGTTTGAAACTCTCTCAATTTACCCGCCGGCTCGTCCTCCCTTACAGGCAACCGATTCGGAATATCCTTGTACTTTGGAAGCAACATTGAAACGGGAGGAATGGGCGAAAATGGAGGCGAATAGTAATCAGCTGAATGTCGGAAGGAGGGAACACAGAACAAGTTCCTCGATTTATTTCCCCTTTTTTCAACGTCTTCTAACGTCTTCTGATGACCGCAACTTGGGAATCGAATCTCGTGATAAAGGGAAATGAATGGGTGTGGTCAGTTTAGGGGGGTGTAGTGAAAGTATTATATGTCCCACGGAGAAGACAAAGAGAGAAATGAAACTTTTTGGTTTGATTTTTGATCAAGGAGACCTGAAATGAGAAAGTTCGGAAACTTTGAAAACTTAATATCCACGAAAAATCAGAAACATTAAAAATTTAGAATCCATGAAAATTCAGAATCCCGGAAACTACAGAATTTGAAAAGTTCAGAATCTATGAAAATTCGGAATTAAAAATATTCCGAATCATTGAAAATGCGGAATCCAAGAAAATACGGGATCCATGAAAATTCAGAATCCAAGATTTTTTCAGAATCTGCAAAAATTCAGAACCCTTGGAAATTCAGAATCCCAGAAAATTCAGAATCCAAGATTTTTCAGAATCGTTGAAAAATCAGAATTTCTTAAAATTCAGAATCCACAAAAATTTGGAATCCAAGATTTTTCAGAATCCAATATTATTCAGAATCCACGAAAATTCAGAATCCGTGAAAACACAGAATTCTTGAAACTTCAGAATCCTTGAAAGTTCAGAATCCTTGAAAGTTCAGAATCCCGAAAAAATCTCAGGACCTCTAAAACTCATATTCGAAACCATTTCTCTTCCTCTCTTCTCTCCTCCATTAAAAAAGCCCCACAAAGTCAGCTGATTTTTCTTAGTCTAAGACCAGGTTAAGTTTACGGAACGAATTTTCCGAGAAAAATAGTACGGTATTAGTGAGAGACGCAGAGAAGCTAGAGAGCGTTTTTGTTTTCCTGTTTGTTCTGACACTAGAGCAAACTCACCGTCGTCATTCTCAACGGATTCTTCTTCTCCTTCAATAGTCGGAAACAGAAGCCGATTACAATCAGCTGACATGTTCAGAGGGGGGGGGGGTGTCTTAAATAATCATGTCAGTTGGATTAGGAGAATCAGGAAAACAAGAAGACATGGGTTGAGTTTTAAAGAACTCGAGGAAGAAATCAGAAAAGAGGACATCGAAAGTGGGAAACTGGACAATTTCAGTGCAAAATGATCAATTTTGAAACTTTTTTTTGGCTCACATTATGTAATCAGGTGTGCAGATTTTGAACATCATAATAAAAACGTTCGAAAATTTTGCGAAATACCCGAAAAATCGCCTCAAGAAGGCCATTTTACAAGGATTTTGTCACTCATGGCCACTTTATTGATCCTTTTTTTCCAAAATTTCAGCCGTTTTCTACTGAAAAAAGATGTTATAAAATAGACAATTGATTTTTTTTTCCAAATTATCTATTCGGAAAGTACAAAAAACTGTTTTGTCTGTAAAATGTTTCAAAAAATTTGAAAAAGTCTCGACCTGATCAGCTAAACATCTACTGGGTGCCAACTTTGAGCAGTTGAGAAAGTGTGTTCCCATTACTCGATTTTTATAAAATTTGGTAAGTGTATTAGGCAATACTAGATCTTCATTTTTGTAGTTGACAACTTTTTATAAAAATTGCTGTGAAGCGAGTTACGTCGCGTATAGCCACGCGACAACAATACTGAGTGCGAATTTCGATCTTTTTCATACCAATGATCTTCACCGCGTCATAACTGACTTCATTGTAAATTTTGTTTGAAGTTGTCAACTACAAAATGAAGATCTAGAGTTGCTTAATACACTCACCAAATCTTATAGAAATCGAGTGATCGAAACATACTTTTTCAACTGATCAAAGTTGGTCGTTTTGCACTGAAAATCACCAAAATTCATATACTTTTGGGGAGCACTGTACCTCAACATACAAAACAAAAAAAAAGATCGGCGTTCATTTTTCTTTTCTATTAGCTTCATCATCAAAGCGCCCTCTCGTCCCATGCCAAAAGCCAACAAAAACCAGATAGTTCTGGTTCTCTCTTGTCTTGTCTTCTGGTCGCGCAATGCCCTAGTGTTGTTGTTGGTGAGAGAGAGAGAGGGATAGATAAACAAATAAACAAGGGTCTTAGTAAATATACTAACTTTTTTGTTTTTTCTAGGAATCAAAGGTGAACTGGGTAAAAGACCGTAGAGGGTGCGTAATCCTCAAGATAAATCATTTATCGCAGAACATCGAGCATAGAGAAACTTTTTTGAGCTCCGCCCACTTTTCTTTCTACCTTTTTTTATTGCATTCTTTTGATGTCTTTTTCTTTTGAAGGAAGCTTATAGCAATGGGTCAAACTAGTTATGCAAATTGTTATAGAGGTGGGATGGGACAGTAAAAGAAAAAAGAGATGAAGAAGATATACAAAGAGTGTAGACGATAAAATCTTTGGCAGACGAATGGGGAGGAAGAGAAACTCAGAATCCATGAGAAATTAGAATGTGAGGAAATAATCTGAAAGTTTAGAGTCCACCAAAATTCGGAATCCCAGATATTTTATAAACCACTAAAACTCGGAATCTGAGAAAATTTAGAATCTTTGAAAATTTGGAATCTGAGATTTTTAGAATCTATGAAAACTCAGGTTCCAAGATTTTTAGAGACCATAAAGATTCAGAATCCACGAAAACCCAGAATTCATGAAAATTTGGAATCCAAGATTTTTAATGTCCACAAAAATTCAAAATCCACAAAAATTCGGAATCCAAGAAAATTCCGAATACACAAAAACTCGAAATCTGCAAAATTTTAAAACCGATGAAAGTTCGGAATCCAAAATTTTTACAATCGACAAAAAATCAGAATCCAAAGAAGTTAAGAATCCAAGATTGTTAAAGTTCAAGAAAATTCAGAATTCAAGATTTTTAGAATCCACGAAAATTCGGAATTAAAAAATTTTTTTAATCGACCAAAAGTCAGAATCCATGAAAAGTTTAGAAACCAAGTAAATTCAGATTCCAAGATTTTTACAGACCACAAAGATTCAGAATCCTTAAAAATTTAGAATCCAGAGAAATTCGGAATCCAAAAGTTTTCAGAATCCACAAAAACCCAAAATCCCTCACCAACCTTCATGCCTGGAAACCTTGCGATTCTGAAGCGACACAAAATCCACCGAATTCAATTTCATCCTCCAAGAGAATCTCAGTTTTTTGATCTACCCCTCCCGTTTTGATCTACCAGAGGGGATGGATGCAATAACAGAGACGACTAGCAGTACACAGAGACACTTACTAAACGGTTTCGAGTATGTTCTTGCTAATGGTGTCACCCAGTCGATGTCTTCCTCCGCCCTCACGTCTTCGATTTCTTCTACGTCTTCTTCCCGGAAGACGTTGACGTCTTCATTGTCTTCTTCTTGTCGATTCCCGCCATCTGCCATCAAATGCACCATTTGCCAGCGCTCGACGCCTCGCATCGCCTCCAACTCTCTAATTCTCGCCTGTATTCTCAACACGGCCAGATGGTTCTCCTCGGCCATCGCCAGGGGGTCCATGCGTTGAAAAACGAGGCGGTCGCCGCTAGAAATTAATGATCTACATCTGTCTCGGACAGGTGGGTGTCCCTTACCCGTCTTCATCCACTTCTCGATTCTGATCTACCACCTCGACAATGTTGTCGACAAGGTTTTGATCTACCTCCTCCTCCTCAGCAGGTGGCAAATGAGGAGGATCGAGAATAATCGCCTCTTCATCTTCTTCTTGCGGAGGCATTGCGACGATGATGTTGGTGCACCTGGAAAAAATGCGGGGGAATTGGCGGGAATTTCTTTTTTTTTTTTCGAAAAACTGTTAGAAGGGCAAGGGTTACATCCAGTGTATCCATTTGACACTGTTTCGAGAATTTTTCGGAAAAATTTTTTTTCGAAAAATTTTTTTCGAAAAATTAAAAAAAAATTTCTCGAAAAAACAAAACTTGTTTTTCGATGAATTTTTTCGAAGGTTTTTTTTGAGAAAATGTTTCGAAAAATGGATTTTTTCGAGAATTGTTTTTTTTTTCGAGAAATTTTTTTTCGAAAATACACACTGGTATTGAGTGAAGTTGAAATGTGAGAGAAGATTTGCGGAAAAAAAGTGGGCTCTACTTGGATATTTTGGTCCTTAAATAATTTTTTGGTCCTTAAATAATTTTTTGGTCCTTAAATAATTTTTTGGTCCTTAAATAATTTTTTGGTCCTTAAATAATTTTTTGGTCCTTAAATAATTTTTTGGTCCTTAAACAATTTTTATTATTTCACTGGTATACGTTTTCAATTAGTGCGTCCTCTTCCTCTGTCCCCACTTCCAGCTCCTGTGACTGATGCTCCATGCCCAGGCGATCGAACAGCAGCTGATGGGGTTCTTCCGCTTGAACGGCTTGGAGCCGCTCTTACTGCGACGGATGGTCCACGTCTCGATCCAGAGGGTTGAGCAGCAGACGAAGAGCTTCTCGCTTTTGCACTGTCGGAACTTCCTGTAGCTGATGACCTACGTCCAGGAGCTGCTGAAGCTCTCCCTCCTGTCCGTCTGCTACTTCGCCGCTTGGGAGAAGGCGAATATTGAAGAGATTTAGACTTCGTTCTTTTCCTAGCTTTTGAAGTATCAGCTTCATCCTGTTCAGTATCATGGATTCGATCATCGTCGCTGTCTGTGTCTTCCTCATCCTCAATTGAAGAACTTCCTTCACTAGAAAGGTCTGTGTCGTGCCTGAAAATAGAGCTGTCGTCATCTCCATCAAACTTGTCTCCTCCATCTGAAGTTTCCTCTTCCGGAACTCTTTGGCTGTCCTGAGCGTCTTCATTATCTCTGAAGGTCTCATCTTTCATCTTCCAAAGAACTATCTTCACTGGAATCGTCAGGTCCACTACATGAGTCAATGTCTTCTTTTTTTCGTAATATTTCATCTGAACGAGGAGATGATTGAGCAATTTCTGTTTTCCGAAGGATCTCCGGAACATGTCCGTCCAACTGCTCCTGGGTAACTCCATAATTCGCTTTCAGCTCTTTTTTGAAAGCACCCCAGGTAGCTTCTATAGATTGGGTGTGAATTCGGCGATCAGTCGGGTCCACAAAGTGAATATTGTGGTTGACCCATTGGTAGGTATACCCTCTTTGGAGGGTTGCAATGCCAACGTATGACAGTGATGATGGAATCTTGAACTGGATCGAAGTCTCCTATCCAGAGGAAGAAGAAGCTGATGATGATGATGAAGGAGAATACGATGATCGCAGCAACGAGAGTGCGGAAGAGCTTTTAGGAAGAAGATTAGGACGATAATTTTTTTGTACCCTATAAGACTTTGGAATATCGTTGAAACGATAATAAATACTTTAGTCCTGCATCGATTGAAAACATATAGCAGTAAAAACCATTAAAATTTGTTCAAGGTCTTAAAATTTGTTTAAGGACCAAAAAATTGTTTAAGGACCAAAAAATTATTTAAGGACCAAAGAATTATTTAAGGACCAAAAAATTATTTAAGGACCAAAAAATTATTTAAGGACCAAAGAATTATTTAAGGACCAAAGAATTATTTAAGGACCAAAAAATTATTTAAGGACCAAAAAATTATTTAAGGACCAAAAAATTATTTAAGGACCAAAAAATTATTTAAGGACCAAAAAATTATTTAAGGACCAAAAAATTATTTAAGGACCAAAATATCCAAGTAGAGCCAAAAAGTGGAATTGTCTATTAGCGTTCTTCATAAGGGTTGACGGAGCGATTCTTCAGCGCTGGTAGATCAAATAGTGGCCAGGATCGAAATTTCGGATTTATGACCTACCGTATGAAAAAATTTGCAGCAAAGACGGACGGACAAATATTTTTGATCTACCAGCTCGAAATATTGAAACTTTTATCGATGGACCGTTATGTGATTTTTTATTTGAAAATTTAGAATTCATGTAAAATCAGAATCCAGGAAATTCCAGAATCTTTGAAAATTCAGAATCCATGAAACTCAGAATTCAAGAAATTTAGAATCTCCGGTTATTCAGAATCCCCACAAATTCGGAATTCCTGAAAATTCAGAATCGCAAAAAACTCAAAATCCACAAGCTCTAAAAATACAGGATCCGCAAGAACTCTGAAATTCCTGAACTCCTGAAAATTCAGGATCCACGAAAATTCCCGATCGATGAAAACTCAGAATCCAGAAAAAAAATTATTGAATTGTTTTCCAAAACTTCCCAGGTCACTGAATCGTAACTACCAAAAATTGCTGAATCCTCATTTTTGTCTGATAACATTTACTTCTAGTTCAAAATTTCGTCTTAATAACTAATACTAAACAATTGCTGAAAACTGAAAAAGTTGAAAAAAAACTCAAAACAGTAAACTTCCCAAACCCTAAACCAGGACCTAATGTATGCATACAAATTTCAACAACTCTCTTTCTCAAAAAAAAAACAACATCCTTAGACCACCCCATGACTCGTATTATGTACCCAACTACCGGTCGGTACCATGCACCAAACGAAAAAACACTCAAAACAAATTTCTCTTATTTTTGATCTACCTCCTTATTATTTGTTCTAACTTGTTTTTTTTCATCGGCGGAACTCGGAGGGCGAACGCTGATAAGAAGGAAAAGCACTGTCTGGAGCTATAGGAATAGGGGAAACTATCGGTTTCCGGGGGACGATTTTTCGCGCTCTTTTTTTAGTCAGGTAGATCAAAAATCCGACGACATCAAAGCCAATGTGTGATTTTTGACGACTTTCAAAAAATTTTCGAACAATTTAGTACGAAAACTTTTTCGAAAAAAAAACTTTAAAAAATTTTTTCTAAAAAAATTTTTCGAAAAATCTTTCGAACGGTTGTTTGAACGAATTTTCGACTTTCCGTGAAATCGAGCGCAGTGCGTTATTTCGGAGTGTCGTAGTCTTGGCAGCACTGTAAATTTAAAGGCGCATATGGTTTTTCTTGAAGTCTCGTTTTTTTCGCTAAAATTTTTCGAAAATTTTTCGACAAAAAAAATCGAAAAACTTTTCAAAAAAAAATTTTTTTTTTTCGAAAAACGTCGTCGAAAATCACACACTGTCCCGATAGATCAAAAATCCGTCGGTGGCCTAGAAGCCTTACCTCGTCGAAAACTCGGCCATAAAAAAAAATCCAAAATTTTTTTTGTTAACAGAACGCATTTATTTTGTCACAGCGGGGGCGGGAGTGGGAGAACGGCGAGATCACAGAATGCTCATCATTTGACAGAATCGAAAGTTTTTCGGAAACGGAAAATGTTCGGGACAGGAATGAAATCGAGAGAGGAAAGAAAAAAAAACTAAATGGAAAGGACAGAAGAAGAATATTATGGGATTATTATTATTTATCACTGCATCTCTCATTCCAACACAATCTCTCTCAAGCCTCTTGCTTCATAGACGACGGCGATTGCGGGTAGAGTGGTGGTGGTCCGATCGACGTCACCGCCCACTCGTCCTTCGTCATGCCGATCTTGTGGTGCTTGCCCTCGAAGAAGCGGCCGCAGGTGACCATGAAGAAGAACTGCAAGTTTTTGGTTAAGATTTTCGAGTTCTACTCGTTGAGAGCTTCAAAATGAGTATAATCATGGCACGACAAATTTCAAAAAAAAATTTCGTGGCGGAACCCAAAATGGTCTAAATTATCGTAAAACTCAGTTTGGTATAAATTTTCGAGCTCTACTCGCTGAGAGCTTCGGAATGAGTATAATCATGGCTTGGTTTGGGTCTCGTCCCGAAAACTACAGTAATCCTGATAACCGTGGTGGGACCCAACCTTGGAAGCAAACCTAGTCATGATTATACTCATTTTGAAGCTCTTAGCATGCTGAGTTCATTTTTGACATAAGCAACACATTAAGCTTGTCGAGAGCTTCAAAATGAGTATAATCATGAACTTATTTGCTCTATACGAGGTCCCGTCACGAAAACTACAGTAATCCAGATGTTCGTGGTGGGACCCAACTTTGGAAGCAAACCAATGCATGATTATATTCATTTTGAAGCTCTCGGAGAGTTGAGTAAGAATCCAGCGAAATTTTTGAGGAAATCTGGCAATTCGATAAATTTTCAGCCCCTCGTTTCTCATCAATTCCCCTTGCTTCCTTCTTCGCTCCACACGTCACCCGTCATTCAAACCCTTAACTTCTGATTCAATTTCTCAGAAAACTTGACTCGAGGTTTCAACTCTCTTCAAACACCTGCCCAAGCAAAGCCACTAATTTCATTTCTTAGTGAATAACATGCTCTTATAATATTTTCGACTGAAAACCAAACCGAGAATGTCATGTTTTTGTTATTTCACAAATGTGAAGTTTGGTTAAAATTTGATATTTGCGATGAGCAATGGGGTGGAGGAGGAAGTTTTGTGGGGTATACTTGTAAACAAGGTTTCGATGACTGCCTTGGGAGAATTTTTTGGAGTTTTGATACTAAAAAATTTGAAAATTACAATAGCAAAAAGATATAGAGAAGTTTTGGAATCGAACTTTCAAGGGGTCTGGATCCACAGTCAATCCTTTTCCCGGCTGCGCTACATCACCCCAGCTCGTCCGTTTGGGCCAAAGCGCGTATAGCACGCGTGGCGCAGCCGGGAAGAAGATTGACTGTGGATCCAGACCCCATGAAAGTTCGATCCCAAAACTTGCAAATAGGTTTTTGACATCGTAATTTTCAAATTTCGACCCATCAAAACCTCTGAAACTGAATCAACGCCTCTTACCTGCTCGCGGAACATTCTCAAGCAAACCAAAGCCAGCACGGACTGAACCAGCGGGAAGAGGAGCACAAACCAGGGCATGGCGAGGATCGCGTTGGTGGCCACTTGCATCAAGAAGTTCATATCGATCATGCTATCCCCACCGGAGCTCGATCCACCACCACCGCTGAGCAGACCACTTTCCAAGACCCAGGTGAGAAGGTGTTGCATGGCGAAGCTGACAGAGGTCATACCGAACGATGGTCCGTACATGATGGATGGGACGAGACCGTACGGGAAGAGGAGCCACATGTCGGCAAAGGTGCCGGTGGTGCGAGATGAGGGTTTCTTGGAGGCCATGGTGGCGCAGCAGAGACAGGTTCCGAACAGACAGAAAAGAAAGTAGATGAAGGTGAACGTGCAGAACAGAAGATAGGTGACCAGGTTGAACAGGTCGATCGGCTCGTACCACCAGACGATGTCCATGAACTGGAGAGTAAAGGCTTTTAGAGATTTTTTTTCCGAAAATTTTTTTTTCGAAAATTTTTTTTCCGAAAAATTTTTCTCGGAAATTTTTTTTTCGAAAAATTTTTCTCGGAAGTTTTTTTTCCGAAAAATTTTTCTCGGAAATTTTTTTTCCGAAAAATTTTTCTCGGAAGTTTTTTTTCCGAAAAATTTTTCTCGAAATTTTTTTCGGAAAGGTTTTTTTCCGAACATTTTTTTCGGAATTTTTTTTCCGAAAATTTTTTCTCGGAATTTTTTTTCCGAAAAACACACACTGAGGGGTCACCTATGGCTTTTCGAAACTCACATGCGCATAGTACAGGAAGATCATGAGTCCGTTGAGGAATGGGATGAGGAGCGCGAAGAAGATCATGTTGAAGATGATCGAGTTGGCCAATTTGGGGGCGATCGTCAGCACGATTTGCTCCAAGTAGACGAAGACCATTCCGGCGGGAAAGACCGAGCGCGTGAAGCACTCGACTTGCTTGGCGGTATCACGCCAGGCTTGGTTGGTGATGTAGTTCGGCCAGGGGGCCTTGTCGGCGAAGGAACAGTAGGAGATCTGGGAAAGAAGATGAGAAAAGTGAAATCTACGCTATAAAAAACTTATATGAAAATTTTGGAATCGAACTTTGGTATTGAGATTCGTGGTCGACCAGCGTACCGGCTGCGCCACCCGGAACCGAGGTGAGCGCCGGCGCCATTGTTATCTTAAAGGTGCGCTGGTCCCTTTTGCGGCGCTCCTCCGACCAGTGAGCGCCCCCTTTATCACCATGGCGACGCCGGCGCCCACTCCGCGCACCAACGGCGCAACTGGTATGCTACCTGACTACAGATCTCGCGACCAAAGTTCGATTCCAAACTTTGCGTATAGGTTTTTTATAAGGCTTTGAATGAGTTTTGCCACTCAGAATGACCCTGGAAGCTTCCCAAAGCCCAATTTCTGAGCATTTCTCTTACCAGATGCAGTATCCCCCACAGACTACAGTTGAGCACGTGCCAACGGACAGCGGTGGCTCTCAAGCGTTGCCCGAAGATGCACATGTAGAGCATGACGATGAGCACACCGACGGTGACGCACGCGATCTGAGGTTTTGAACTTTTGAAGGGTTTGATGCTTCCAGAACTTACGATTCCATAGGCCACCTGGTCGGCGACCTGTTTCGCCGATGCCGTATTACCCATTCCTGGAAATTTTGATGTTGATGGAAAGGGAAAATCTTGAAAGTTGAAATTTTGTTTTCTTCAGAAAATTCGGTTGATGGCCTAAAGCCCTTAGGCTGAAGGTTTCAATTTTGTTTTCAGCTGCTTAGATTGATTCTCGAGGAAAGGTTAGAAAAAAAAATTTGATGTTGAAATCAGCCTAACAATCAAAATTTCAAAAAAAAGCACGTTTTTTTTCGAAATTTTTTTTTTCGATTTCTAACCCATTTACTCCCAACTTTTCAGCCTATTTTCGATGATATCAGACGCAAACCTGGGCAACTCGCTTATCCCAAACAACATTGTTTCGTTGGTAGATCAAACAATTTGTGATCTACCAAACTCACGGAACCTCAAACCTCGACGAGTTATGGCCTGATGGATCCTCAAACCTCAAACCTCGATGAGTCATGACTTTTGTCGATTGACCTAGTCTCGCAACACCGGCAGACAGAAAAAACAGGAGCGAGCCGAGCAACTGTTCTAACGTACCTCGGTCGCCGGCGCCCTTTTTCCAGGTAAAGTACTCGCTGGCTATAGTCAACGCATTCAGATACGTCTCAGTGGTCCAGCTGGCGATGAGCTTGTCCATGTCATGACCGGGGAGCAAGAAGGGGGGATATTTAATATGAAGTGGCTAGTGTCGAGTGGTGGAATTAGATCGGAGGGGGGGACCAGGGGTCTCCAAAGGTGTGTCAGTTGTCGAAAGGACACCCGAAGGGATAAATGATAGAGAGAGAAAGTGGAGCACACAAGCGTCCTCCTTGGCTCCTCGGGAAGAAAAGTTTCTTACACTAGAGATGTATCTCCCGCGAAAATGCGCGCGCGCGCTTTCTAGAAGTTGTGGTTACCTGAGAAGTGATGTTGGTGTCGAGCTCGTCTTGAAGTCTTGAGATGTATGTATATGGCGAAAAATAATAAGGGGGCGAGAGAGAGCCGAAAAGGCTACCGTAGTGCAATGAGCCAAATGTAATTTGCGCGCGCTCGCGCTCGCGTCTCAAATGAGCGGTTTTTGAGGAAAAAAAATGTTTTTTTGTTCTCAGTAATTTTTTCACCTGGTACAGTATAAGGGATAACAGGTGATTTTGAGCTCGAACTGACGCTAATTGAAGTTTTCGAAAGGGATTGGTGAATCAGTGAGAAGAAGATGTGTGCTGTGTTCGAAATGTATCTGAAGATGACGAATCGAATTCTGAGAAAGTGTTTAGGGCTGAGCAAGAAGGACACTCTTAATTTTGAAATGGCTAGAAGTGCAGAAGCTCAAAAATCGAGGGAAGTTAAAAAAATCAAAATTTGAACATTTGGGAACTCAAAAAAATGCGCTCTACAACTTCAAAACTGTCCTAGGACCACTCTCAAGAGCTCTGAAACCTCAAAAATCGAAATTTACGGTATCAAAAACCTATGGGGAAGTTTTGGATTCGAACTTTCGAAGCTGGATCCACAGTCGACCCTCTTCCCGATTGCGCGACGTGCGTCACCACGCGCTAGGGGTCCTCCGCCGCAAGGGGAGGGAGCGCGAGCTGCACCCACCAATGGCGCAGTCGGGAAGAGGGTCGACTTGGGATCCAAACCTATCGAAAGTTCGAATCCAAAACTTGCTAATAGGTTTTTGATACCGTAATTTTCGATTTTTAGGGTATCAAAACTCCTAATAAGGTTTTTGAAACCCAAAACGATCAATTTTTTTCAGTAAACCACGACTTGGAGCGCCGAGAGCTTAAAAACGAGTATAAACTTGATAAGAGCTCCGTAATGTATTCAAATATGCCTATTTTGAAAAATTACAAAAACATTTCACAGAAAATTTAAGGTTTTAACTCACCGATCAATACATATGATATACTATCACCTCTTATTTTCAAAACTACGATTTTCAAATTCACTGGAGCAAAACGGTTTCAACAAGTATACGCATGACAAGATTTCAAGAATTTTCAGAAATTCTCAAAATTCTCAAATTTCGGCCCTCATCACAAACTTATTGGCTTCGTGGTGGTGTTCGGCGGGGTCCAATTTTTTGGCGGCGGGAATCGAGTCGTCGACGAGTTGTAGATCAAATCGTGTGGATCTACCGTAGTTGACGCCAATGTGGAGAGTACGGTAGTCAGGACAGTCGAAAGTATGGTGGATGTCTCGAGACCATCGGAGACGACTGAGCCATCGGAGATGACACCCCCGTCGGAGACCACCGACATGGTTTGAGTGTGGGATGGATTACTGTAGATTTAGAAGAGTGGGGGTACGGTAGTGCAAGGAATTTTCGAAGGATTATAGAGAGTAACCGATGTAGGAGCAAAATGAAAACGAATTTTAAGAATTTTCAGTCAAATTTTGTTTCTTGAAAAATTCTCAAAACTGCTATAAGACGTTGTGAAGAGATGAAGAAACAAAGAAAATGGAAATTTCGAGAACTTTTTTGGTTACTTTTGATCTGAAATTCCCACGACCCGCGAACGTCGGAAAAGGAGAAAAGAATGAAAAAAAGTTTATTTTTTGGAAAAATTTCAATTTTTCTAATTGTCCCCTCAAGTGCAGTGTGTTTTCAGAAAAAAATTTTGAAATCTTCCTTGAAGTTTCGTGTTTTTTTTTCGAAAATTCTAACAACTTTTCAAAAAAAGTTTCGAAAAAATATTCGAACGATTTTTTTTTTGAAAATCACACACTGCTCAGTGTGACCTCAAACTTCGAGTAATTTCAGATTTCATTAAATTTTTCCGTCTCAAAAATTTTGGCTCAACAAGAAAAAAGAGTTGGCTCACTATGGCTGACTTGTTTTTGATATGTTGATATGTGATATTCGATTTTTGAGATAACAAGAAGAAAATGGAGAGGAGGAGAAAAATTTAATTATGAGGTGGACGGAAGGTAGTGGCATTTTTGGGTTTTGAGATGAAAAGTTTTGCTTTTTCTGAGAGAAGGGATGATAAGGAAAGTTGTCAATTTGAGCGGGAAAAACGAAAAAGAATTTTTTTTGGAAAACATTTGAAATTTTTCTCGGAAAAATTTTTTCGTCGAAATGTGGTTTTACGACTTCAAATGATCCAAATAAGTCATACAACAATAGTTTTCACATTTTTGGAGCTTTTAGACAGAAATTTTCAGATGAAAAAAAATTTTTTTGGGAACAATTTTTCGGAAAAAAAAACTTTGTGCTGAAACTTTCATTTTTACAACCTCAAACGATCTGGATAAATCTCAAAACAATGCTATACACACTTTAGGATTGCTTTTGATCGAAATTTTCAGACGAAATTTTTTTTTTAATTTTTAAAAAAATTTTCGAAACTTCTTCTCTCAAGTAACCCCAAAAAAGTGTATAAGCACACTCTTACTTATATGACATCGCTCGCTTTTCATCCCTTTCAAGAAAAAGGGCTAAAAATCTGATCCATAGAGACTTGTGAAGTGCACCCTAATTGCAATCAGAAGCACACTTTTTTTGGTGCTCATTGACTTCTAAGGAAAAAAAAATCTTATTTTCGGAGAATTTCAGATATGACAACTACTATTTGAAGCAAGATAATACAGAAAACTATAGAAAAAAACCAAAAGAAAAAAACGAAAAAAAACTTTTTCAAGGCTCTGGAGCCAATGGGAAGCGAAACATCTGCCAGCTTTGTTCGCACTCAACAATGAAAAGTGGGATACTGTAGTTTTAGACAGCACATTTTCAACAGATAATAGACGGAGAATATTCTATTCTGGGATTACCAGTTTTTTAAAGGTTTCGGAACAAAAGTGTACAAAAATTTTAACTAATGAGGTCAAAAGCTTCAAAATGAGCATAATCATGGTCTACATTCCTCTCAAAGTTGGGTCTCGACACGAAAGCGGCAGATTACTGTAGTTTTCGTGGCGAGACCCTACGTTGAACGCAAACCTAATCGTGATTATACTCATTTTGAAGCTTTCGATGAGATGAACACACCTGGAGTGTAGTCGTCGTAGATGATGGAGTCCTCGTCGATCACAACCACTTTGACTTTTGCCGGTGTCGCCAGCGGGGCCACGAGCAACAAAAGTATCAGTACGCCACGTGTCGTCACCAAACCCATCTTCGGCGACGACAACGGACGAGATGAGACTTTCTGGATGGTTTTTGGAGCTTTTGGGGACCTGTAACTGATAAAAATTGATGAAAATCAAGCTTCCCAGAGATTGTGAAACTTCAAAAAACGGAAATCTCATCTACAAAAACCTATAGACAGGGAAAAGTTTCGAACTTGTGAAAGTTTTCCTAATATTCATCCCTCTTCCCGACTGCGCCATGAAGACACCGCGCGCTGCAGGCCGCCGCCGTTCTTAATGGCCATTCTGAATGGCGCAACTGGGTAAAGGGATGACTATGGATCGAAACTGTTCAAGTTCGATTCTTCTTTCTCTCTATAGGTTTTTGCACCTCTAGTTTTCATTTTTTCCATCTATTTCTGTCGAAGAATTGGCGGAAAATCGATTTTTCCCCTAAAAATTATGGAAAAATTGCGAAATCTCGCTTGAAAACAATCGGAGAGAAATCGAAAAATAAGAATGACTAAATCCGGCAAACCACAAGTCACTCGATTAACCCGAGGAGCAGGTGATTTTCTCAAGTTCAGCGTCGGAAAAAAAACAGATGATTTTTAGGGTTACGGTAAGGGTTATAGGGATGCACCTGTCTATTGATTAAGGCTGAGCAATGGGTTAGATTCTTTTTTAGATTGAGTTTCGGCGAAAAGCTAAACCAATTACGCTCGAGTTTTGACTTCTGATTGATTGGAAAGAGAACGAGAATTGGGGGTTTTCAAATCAAGAAAATTGAAAATCTAAACCTCACTAGACATCGAGAACCTGAAATTTTTCTTCTATAACAACCGAAAATTCACATTTGTCAAGTCGAGAGCTTCAAAATGAGTATAATCATGACCTACTTTCCTTTCAAAGTTGGCCCCGCCACGAAAACTACAATAATCCAGATTTTCGTGGTGGGACCCAACGTTCAGATGAAAGTAGGTCATGATTATACTCATTTGGAAGCTCGTGACCTACCAAAGCTGATTTTGCGTCAAAAAAACAAGAATAGAGTTCCTGGAATCTGAAAACTCAGGTCTCGTGTTTTCAAGTTTCACCTGTTTTTGATAGTTTCTAGCCGTGGTTCGATGATGGATCGGAGCCAAGGAAACGAGATGGCAACAAAAATCATATTCTGGTTCCTGAAATTCGATTTTTGGTTTGAAAATTTTCAATTGGAAACTTGAAAAATTGAGTTTGAAAAAATCTGAAAATCCAATTATCTGGGGTTTCTGACACTGACACCTGTGGTTTGCGGATAATTCGATTCAAAATGACATATCTCAATTTTTAATTGAGTTTCGATGTTGAACTCTTGTTCTGTTATGTTTTGTTGTGCTTCTGTTATAAACGAGAAAAGTGTTTCTTTTGAAAAATTTATTCAGGGATCAGAAAAATGACATTAAATCAAGATAGGAAAATCTCGGAGCATATTAAAACAGAAAACTGAGCTCGGGAGATCAAGAGCTTCAAAACGAGTATAATCATGACCTACTTTCCGCTCAAAGTTAGGCCCCACCACGAAAAGCCGGATTACTGTAGTTTTCGTGGTAAGACCCAACTTTGAGGGCAAACCTGGTCATGATTACACTCATTTTGAAGCACCCGACGGGCTGAGTATATTTCCAACATAAAATTTGCAATCAGCTCGGCGAGAGCTTCAATATGAGTATAATCATGACCTACTTTCCTCTCAAAATTAGGTCCCACCACGAAAATCCGGGTTACTGTAGTTTTCGTGGCGGGACCCTACTTTGAGAGGAAAGTTGGTCATAGTTATACTCGTTTTGAAGCTCTCGATGAGCTGAGTATGAAAATGACATTAAAAAATGGAACGTTCAATTCTAAAATGTAGAAAAAAAAACAAAACCATAAAATGAATCTTTATTCAATCTGTACATTAAACGGTTACAAAAAAAAGGGACCCGAGGGGAAGTACGAAACTCTCATAAAGAATGTTCAAGGAAGCTCGGATTATTTTCAACATAAAAAAAAACATCGACAAAGTTTCGAGATTTTTCAACACATAGTATGTCTAATTATGCATGTTTGAGTATAATGGCAATAAAGGTTTTTTTTAGAAAAGAGAGAGAGAGAGAGAGAA
>LR543423.1:0-18118 GCA_900536305.3 Caenorhabditis sp. 40 LS-2015 | reverse complement strand
TATTTCGAACTTTAGATGAATTCTCGGCTTTCGCAACTGTGACGTTTTCGCAACTTGATGTTTCGCTACCAGTCATTTCCCAACCGATTTGTTTTTCGCAAAATATTCAGTCAGTTCTGAGTGCTGAAATGGAAATCTCTAAATTGATTTTCTGAGTTGGAATTCTGAACTGGAAATCCGTGTTGGGATTCTGAGATGGGAAAAAGTAGTTCCAAAATATGTTAATCCACAGTTGCGAAATGTCTAGTGGCGAAATCTTCAGTGGCGAAACGTTGCAGTTGTGAAAAGTCGAGGAGCCGAATTATCATCCGCTTTCATGGCTGCGAACANTCTAGTGGCGAAATCTTCAGTGGCGAAACGTTGCAGTTGTGAAAAGTCGAGGAGCCGAATTATCATCCGCTTTCATGGCTGCGAACGGGAAAACTCGAGAAACTCGTAAGCAAAACGGCTTTTAGTCAGCTCCGCAGCCTCTGTCCAACTCAAATTCTAAAATCCTCTCATCAGTTCGACGGCTCTGTAGAGCAACTGAGCTCTCTTTCTTTCTAAGAAGGAAATTTTCGAATATTCCATCATTTTCATGACTGAAAATCCTAGGATTTCCCAGAACAAAACCCCATTGTATTTCAAGCAACAACCAATCAAACGCAAATCAACGTGACAAAAACTCTGTTAGGGAATCATTCAAATTTTCAAGCGCTTTTATGGCTGAAAATTGAACGATCCCCTTATTTTCTGTTTCTGAAACTTCTCATAAATACCTCGGGTTTATCCAGTCGTCTAGTCCTTCGACCCGAATCCATTGGCCCATCGTCGAGTCTTGGGAGGAGGTGTGGAGATTTCTGAAAAAGAATGGTCATTTTTTCTATGGTTGCACTCGAAGTTGTCATAAAGTTTCCAGTATATCTTTTCCGGTACAAAGCTGGCCAAAAAAGTATAGACTTGGTGGATTTTTTTTGAGGAATCATCAATATGGGGCAGTTGAAAAAGTATATTCAAAGTTAATCGATTCGTTTAAAACTGACGAGTACAGCTCTAGATGTATTTTTTGGTAGTTGACAACTTTATTCGAAAATCATTATAAAGTTTCTTAGTGAATAGTCGCGAAACTCGAAAACTCGAAACATTTCGGTACATACTTGGAATTTTTTCAGAGTTTCGACATTGAGATTTTCGAAAGAAAAACGTCGTCAACTACGAATATGAACATTTTGAATTGCTGGAATTGCTATACCCCAAATACTTGGAACATACTTTTCCAACTGGTCAGAGTTTACCAAATTCCTTCCAACTCTATTTGAGAGAAGTTGAAGCACTATTATGATTTCTTTCTGACTTATCAGTCCCTCACAACGGAATCAAACTTCTTATATCGTTTAAGGATTCGTTTTCAGACTTCGGAGTATGAACCCTTCTCCAACAACTACACTTTCACCGGGATTCATCAGTTTTTGACTGTCATATACATCTTTTTGCAGAAGAACTCCGAAACTGACTAGGGACGGTAGTGCACGGGGGTACGACAATTCAGTATGTGAATGAGTACCATTGGAAATAACTGGTCTTGAAACGTCTAATTGTGTTTTCAAAAGCTGCTGTCGATCTAAATAAGTCGAGTTGTAACCTTCTGAAGTTTGGTTTTTTGCACGCGAAATAGATTGGTGATGGGGATTGGTGAGCCTTCGGCCAATAGAAAGCCAGCTGATAACTCAACGTCTGGAGGAGGACAGTAGCTTTTGAATGCACCCTTTGATGATTCAAAGCCTGCTCTTTTTAATGGTAAAAATCACATATTGAGGTGTTATATCACCTCTCACAACATTCCCTAGTGAATCTCAAACCTGGATTCCGGATTATGAACGCTTTTTTCCAAAAATCTCTTCGATCGTCATGCGCTTTTATGGCTGAAGACCAAAAGATTTCTAGAAAAAACAACTTGGTTTTGTTGACAGAACCGTTCTTTTTTTGCAAGAAGTTATCTTCAAATTTCATGTTCAACACGCGACAGACAGATACCACAGAAACTGTTCTAGAAACTCTCTTCAAATTTTCAAGCGCTTTTATGGCTGAAAATTGAAGAGAGATCCCTTCCACATTCCGATCCAATTCTTTCTTTCTCTAGTCACTCAATCAATCTCTGTCTTGCGCACAAAGATTCAACCTGGTGACAATAGGCTTTCTGTTAGACATACCTTCTCTCCTCTCGCTCTCTCCTCCACTCCNCACAACGGAATCAAACTTCTTATATCGTTTAAGGATTCGTTTTCAGACTTCGGAGTATGAACCCTTCTCCAACAACTACACTTTCACCGGGATTCATCAGTTTTTGACTGTCATAAACATCTTTTTGCAGGAGAACTCCGAAACTGACTAAGGACGGTAGTGCACAAGGGTAGCACAATTCCGTATGTGAATGAGTACCATTGGAAAGAGCTGGACTTGAAACGTCGAATGGTGTTTTCAAAAGCTGCTGTCGATCTGAATAAGTCGAGTTGTAATTTTCTGAAGTTTGGTTTTTTGCACGCAAAACAGATTGGTGATTGGGATTGGTGAGCCTTCGGCCAATAGAAAGCCAGCTGATAACTCAACGTCTGGAGGAGGACAGTAGCTTTTGAATGCACCCCTTGATGATTCAAAGCCTGCTCTTTTTAATGGTAAAAATCACATATTGAGGTGTTATATCACCTCTCACAACATTCCCTAGTGAATCTCAAACCTGGATTCCGGATTATGAACGCTTTTTTCCAAAAATATCTTCGATCGTCATGCGCTTTTATGGCTGAAGACCAAAAGATTTCTAGAAAAAACAACTTGGTTTTGTTGAAAGAACCGTTCTTTTTTTTTGCAAGAAGTTATCTTCAAATTTCATGTTCAACACGCGACAGACAGATACCACAGAAACTGTTCTAGGAACTCTCTTCAAATTTTCAAGCGCTTTTATGGCTGAAAATTGAAGAGAGATGCCTTCCACATTCCGATCCAATTCTTTCTTTCTCTTGTCACTCAATCAATCTCTGTCTTGTGCACAAAGATTCAACCTGGTGACAATAGGCTTTCTGTTAGACATACCTTCTCTCCTCTCGCTCTCTCCTCCACTCCGTTAGCCGCTGGTCGCTCCTGAAAATGAATGAGATCTTTAAATTTCCCGCTGAAAGTCACTCTAATCCCAATAATCTTAACACAGCTTTATGATCGAGCCAGCAACAACCAGAAACTAGGGAAACGATGATGATTTTTAGTACAAAATGCTCAATTTCGAGCAGTTAAATAAATATGTTCCAATTTTTCTGAAAACGTTCCAATGTTTCTGGAAATGGGTGCGTATNAGCAACAACCAGAAACTAGGGAAACGATGATGATTTTTAGTACAAAATGCTCAATTTCGAGCAGTTAAATAAATATGTTCCAATTTTTCTGAAAACGTTCCAATGTTTCTGGAAATGGGTGCGTATATTAGGCATCTCCAGATCCTCATTTTTGTAGTTGAAAACTTTTTGCGAAAATCACTATCAAGTTTGTTATGCCGCGTTAAGGATCATGAGCCCGCAAAAGTTGTCTTGCACTGGACTAAATTTTGAAGCCGCGGGACTATACGAACGAGAACTCACTTTAAAGGAACTTTCAGAAAAAGTTATCAACTACAAAAATGTAGATCTAGAGTTGTTTGATACATTTGCCAAGTTTTATGGAAATCGAGTGAATGGAACATACTCTTCTCGACNTGGGTGCGTATATTAGGCATCTCCAGATCCTCATTTTTGTAGTTGAAAACTTTTTGCGAAAATCACTATCAAGTTTGTTATGCCGCGTTAAGGATCATGAGCCCGCAAAAGTTGTCTTGCACTGGACTAAATTTTGAAGCCGCGGGACTATACGAACGAGAACTCACTTTAAAGGAACTTTCAGAAAAAGTTATCAACTACAAAAATGTAGATCTAGAGTTGTTTGATACATTTGCCAAGTTTTATGGAAATCGAGTGAATGGAACATACTCTTCTCGACCGATCAATGCTGACTATTTTGCACTTCAAATCACCAACAATCATACTTTTTTGGCCAGCATTGTGCTCCGAAATCTGAAGTCTAGGAGAACATGAAATCAAAAACATCCTACTCTTGTGCACTTGGTCAACTGGCAAAGCTTATTTTCTCCGAATTCCTACAATTTTCATACTCCTTTATGGCTGACTATCAAAGAGTTCCCAGGAAAAAGCTTTCTGAGTTTCGAGCATTTTCCAGTCTCAATCTCATGGGAGTCAACATGATTACAACTTTGTCTGGGAATCATTCAAATTTTCAAGCGCTTTTATGGCTGAAAACTGAGCAATCCTCTTCTGATCCTATCGCTCAACTACCTCTCTTCAGAACCTATTCAACTCAAAAGTCCCAGGAAACATCTCTAGTTTACGTACCTGTGCCGATCCATCGACGCATCCCCAGACCTTCTTCATCCATCGTCGATTCGATCCACTCCATCAATCGGCGCATCCCGAATCCATTCGGTGTCCAGCGACCTCTGCAAAACAGTGTTTGTAATAATGAACCGATGAGTAGTATTATTCTCGAGGAGCTCAACTCATAATAAGAGTCATTGGCTCTAGTCAAGTTGAAGAGTCCCAAGTAAAATATGAAGGAACACAAAAGCAAGACTTTCACTTTTACTTGGAGACCTTATACTTTCTACTACAGCCGAATATTTCTTTCTGAAAGTTTTTCCAGTTTTTCTTTGATTCCAAAGTTCCTAGAGCTCTTTGACAATTATTCGACGGAGTATACAACCCTCGAGTGTCGTTTGTGTTTATTTTGGAAGAAAGTCATACTGCTTATTTTCTCAGAACTCCCACAGTTTACGACCATTTTTATGGCTGAAAACTGAGGGTACTGAAACATAACCGTCGAGTGTTCTGAAACCTGCGACAATCCCCTATCAGTCGTCTGAACGAACTCAGCATATGACTATTTCTCGGAACCACTCAATCTTTTAAGCGCTTGTGGTTTCAAATGGCTTCAAGTTCTCAGCTATTCTAATGTTCCATTCAGACACAACATTGGCTGGAACAGCCTTTACGATTTGAAAAGGGAACCATACAACTCTGTCTGGGAATCGCCCAAGTTTTGAAGCGCTTTTATGGCTGAAAACTGAGAAATTTCCCTGTTCTCTGTTTCTGAAACGTTTAAACAATACCTTGGGTCTATCCAATCGACTTTGACTCGAATCCATTCACTCATTGTCATGTTCGGGGAGCTGTGGAGGTTTCTGCAAAATTATTCGTATTAGGTTCAATGACGTCAATTTCTGGTAATTGCTGGTCTCATTTTTCATTCAGATAAGTGGTCTTGTTTCGCTATTTTTTGATGCTTGACCTTAGAGTATATCTCTTTTCTCTCAAGTTTAATAAGAAACATCTAACCGTAAATCTACACAGAAGAACACACTACTTGACTTAATTTTTCAGTGGGATTTGCCGCGATTTGAATTTAAAAGAACACCTCAATATTTTTACAAAAGAGCCGCAGACTTCCGGGCTCAATGGAAAGAGCCGAAGGTCCTCACAGAGGACCTGCGGGCTTCAGACTCCATTTGGAAGGGCCGGGGCCCTGAGAAAGGAGCCGCAGGCTCCAGAATGAGGACGTAAGCGAAAGTTGGTAGATATTATATGTACCCTTTCCGAAGACTGATCGAATGACAACAGCTTTTTCTAGAACTTCTTCTGATTTTCACACTCTTTTATGGCTGAAAACAGAAAAAGTTCCAAGTAGAGTTCTCAACGTTGTCTTGTTTCTTTTTTGTTTGAAGCTTTCAGAGCATTCGATTACGTCTGGTATTCTGCCCTTTTACACTCCTATGCGTAAACTTTTTCTGGGAATACTGTCAGTTTTCAAGCGCTTTTATGGCTGAAAACTGAAGATTCCCCTCATAGAAGCTCCATTATAAGATGTGTGTAGTCAGAAACCTCATTACCTTTTGTTCGATCCTCTCTTTTTGTCCATCGATCCGAACTTCGATATGCAAATCTTCCTTATCCAGAAATCGTGACGATATCTGAAAAATTTTCAATTGCAATTCATCCAACAATGTAGCCTTGTTTCTCTATTTCTCGACCACCACTTTGTTATTCATATTGCCTACTGGAATTCGAGGACGGTTTTCTGATTCTCAACTAATATTTCCTACCAAACAAAGAAGAACTCCCAAAAGTGTGACTAAACTTGGTGATAGTTGAAAGAGATTCAAATCTCAACTATTTTCCAGGCATAGCTAGAAATCGTCTCTGATTCTTGAACCTTGGCGCAANCTCTTCTCGACCGATCAATGCTGACTATTTTGCACTTCAAATCACCAACAATCATACTTTTTTGGCCAGCATTGTGCTCCGAAATCTGAAGTCTAGGAGAACATGAAATCAAAAAGATCCTACTCTTGTGCACTCGGCCAACTTGAAAAGCCTATTTTCTCCGAACTCCCACAACTTTCATATTCCTTTATGACTGAATATCAAAGAGTTGCCAGCAATAACCTTTTTGAGTTTCAAGCATTAGACAGTTCCAATCTCATGGGAGTCAACATGATTGCAACTTTGTCTAGGAATCATTCAAATTTTCAAGCGCTTTTATGGCTGAAAACTGAACAATCCCCCTACTTTTTGTATCTGAACCATCTGAACAATACCGTGGATCTATCCGATTGACCAGTCCTTCAACCCGAATCCATTCACCCATCGTCGAGTTTTGGGAGTTGTAGAGGTTTCTGAAAAAATCGATGATGGTGTCAATTATGAGACGAACGATTCGGGATTTGAATTCCATGTCAGTTGAGACGGCAATTTTAGTATTTCTTTAGCCTTCAGAAAGTTTCTGGCTGGAAACCTGGAAGAGTTTTGAATTTTGAAGGGTTAGAAAATCAGGAAGACTTTTCCCTGTTTCAAGTTAGAAAAAGTTTTGCCGTTTCGTTTGTCTCCGAATGCCAGAAATATTCAACCATCCACTGCGAGGGGTTGCCGAAAGTTGACTTCGACGTTTCGCTACCAGTCATTTCGCAACCATTCGTTCAGCAACTGGTCATTTCGCAACCGGTTTTTTTTTCGCAAAATTTCTGTTCTCAGTCGGTTCTGAGTTCTGAAATGGAACTCTCTTTCTGAGTTCTTTTTTGAGTTTTATTTTCTGAGTTGGAATTCTGAACTGGAAATCTGTGTTGTAATTCTGAGATGGGCAAAAGTAGTTCCAAAATATGTTGATGGTCAGTTGCAAAATCTTCAGTGGCAAAACTATGTTGCGAAACATCATGGTGCGAAAGTGTTGTCAGTTGAGAAACGTCGCGGAGCCGAATTTTCATACGCTTTTATGGCTGTACACAAGATCCAGGAGTACACAAAGTCAAGAACTGCTTATTTTCTCAGAACTCCCACAGTTTACGACCATTTTTATGGCTGAAAACTGAGGGTACTGAAACATAACCGTCGAGTGTTCTGAAACCTGCGACAATCCCCTATCAGTCGTCTGAACGAACTCAGCATATGACTATTTCTCGGAACCACTCAATCTTTTAAGCGCTTGTGGTTTCAAATGGCTTCAAGTTCTCAGCTATTCTAATGTTCCATTCAGACACAACATTGGCTGGAACAGCCTTTACGATTTGAAAAGGGAACCATACAACTCTGTCTGGGAATCGCCCAAGTTTTGAAGCGCTTTTATGGCTGAAAACTGAGAAATTTCCCTGTTCTCTGTTTCTGAAACTTTTAAACAATACCTTGGGTCTATCCAATCGACTTTGACTCGAATCCATTCACTCATTGTCATGTTCGGGGAGCTGTGGAGGTTTCTGCAAAATTATTCGTATTAGGTTCAATGACGTCAATTTCTGGTAATTGCTGGTCTCATTTTTCATTCAGATAAGTGGTCTTGTTTCGCTATTTTTTGATGCTTGACCTTAGAGTCTATCTCTTTTCTCTCAAGTTTAATGACTAACATATAACCGTAAATCTACACAGAAGAACACACTACTTGGCTTAATTTTTCAGTGGGATTTGCCGCGATTTGAATTTAAAAGAACACCTCAATATTTTTACAAAAGAGCCGCAGACTTCCGGGCTCAATGGAAAAAGCCGAAGGTCCTCACAGAGGACCTGCGGTCTTCAGACTCCATTTGGAAGGGCCGGGGCCCTGAGAAAGGAGCCGCAGGCTCCAGAATGAGGACGTAAGCGAAAGTTGGTAAATATTATATGTACCCTTTCCGAAGACTGATCGAATGACAACAGCTTTTTCTAGAACTTCTTCTGATTTTCATACTCTTTTATAGCTGAAAACAGAAAAAGTTCCAAGTAGAGTTCTCAACGTTGTTTTGTTTCTTTTTTGTTTGAAGCTTTCAGAGCATTCGATTACGTCTGGTATTCTGCCCTTTTACACTCCTGTGCGTAAACTTTTTCTGGGAATTCTGTCAGTTTTCAAGCGCTTTTATGGCTGAAAACTGAAGATTCCCCTCATAGAAGCTCCATTATAAGATGTGTGTAGTCAGAAACCTCATTACCTTTTGTTCGATCGTCTTCTATCGCCAGTCGATCTTCAGAATCTATTCCATGGGCACTTCGTCGGCGGCGGGTCTGAAATAAAAATAGTTCGAGATGAGTCAGAAAATAATGAGTAGTTTCAGCCGATTCATTTAACAACTACCCATCCAAATTATTCAGAAGTTTTCGAATATCACTTTTCGAAGTTTGAACTTCATTTGAAAATGGCTTATTTAAGAATGGAGCTGTCAATCTCTTTCTCAGAATCTCTTCATTTTTTCAGCACATTTTTTTGCTAGAAACCGAAAGAGTTTTCATATAACAACAATTGATAATTGTCAGTTTTGAGACCCTTCCCCGATCAGTGTGCTGGCTCATACCGGTATTTTCGTAGATTCAAAAATCAAAACTCTTTCAAGACAGGTTTTTGAGCCATAAGCACTTATCGGAGATTTTGAATACATTTATGTTAGAAAACTCAAAACCAATGATAACTCTTTCAGAAACACTACTCTATCCTCTCTTTCTGTCATTCCCTTGAATTTTCAAGCGCTTTTATGGCTGAAAATCCAAGAACTTCCAGAACTGGTCAAATTGTCAACTCTCTCTATCTTTTTCTCTGCTGTTCTGACCTTTCAGAAGTATGGAACTCTATGAATATAGAGATGATTCTGACCATTCAGTTGATAGAGCTGTTATTGAGATTTTTTTCAGTTTTCAAGCGCTTTTATGGCTGAAAACTGAATAATCCCTTTGAAGATACTCGATTATAAACTGCACGTAACCTAGTCAATACCTTTTGTTCGATACTCCTCTATCACCAATCGATCATTATTCCTCATTGTCATCATCCTCATGATCCCAAATCCGTGACGTCATCGATTCCTCCCGTTCCATCGTTGTTCGATCCCTGTCGTTGTCCTCGCCTCTGCAAAATTGGAAATTCACAAACGGAATCAATCCGCATCTGCTTTTGTTTCGGGCGAAAAAGTAATCCAGGCCCAATTTGACAAGAATTGCTCTTTTGATCTACAACGGAACTATCCCTCAGAATTTCTATGATTCCTACAGTAGCAAATGTTCAAGGTAGCTTTCTGCATCAAATTCTAGTCGTTGAGATGTTTGATCCGAATGTATCTTCGCTATTTCAAACATACCAACTTTTAGAAATTCGAGCAGGCAATCACATAACACATTCGAACATCCAAATTGTCTAGACATTGTAAGATTTATGAGGAGAAAGACCAATATACTGAATTTGTGGGTGGCAAATGCTCTCTTTGCCTACAGAATTCGGAGAGGTGGCCAGGACTTGTTCTTAAATATACCGACAGATCCACTCGCTTGATCTTCAACAGCTGGTGCCTCTGCACTAGAGGTTGGTTCGGTCCGGTGGTCTCTGCAAATTTCCAATTTTCTTTCTTCAGAGATTCATCATCAGATAAATCCCAAAATGAAGAAGCTAACAACTCAGAAATTTCACTGAATTGGCTGGGGAGGAATTGGTCTAAACTAAATTCTTTTCCAGCTTCTCAGATGAAAAATCTGATCTACTTCACCCCTAGGGAAAAGACCTTCAAGTCTATTTAAAATCTATTCAATCTATTCCTTCTAGTCTATTTAGAATCTATTCAACTCAAAGGTGCTAGGAACATCTCTAGTTTACTAACCTGTGCCGATCCATCGACGCATCCCCAGACCTTCCTCATCCATCGTCGATTTGATCCATCCCATCCATCGGCGCATCCCGAGTCCATTCCGTGTCCATCCGATGTCCGTCCGATGTCCACCGACCTCTGCAAAAAAGAACATGTATACCGATCAGTGTTATTATTCTGGAGGAGCTCAACTCAGGACAAGTGTTATTGGCTCTAGTCGAGTTGAAGGGTCCCAAGTAAAAGTTGTAGGAACACAAAAAGCAAGACTATTGTGATTTGGGGTTTCTAGCCGGTGTTTCACTTTTACTTGGAGACCATCTACTCGACCACAGCCAAATTCGTTCTACAAGTTTTTCCATGTTTTCTTGGATTCCAAAGTTCTGAGGTTTCGGATTCAAGTTTCCAAGACTCTATCAGAACTCAACAATCTAAGAATTCGACTATCCAAACATCAGAGTATCTAAGAATCATTGGAAACCACCGAGTCTTCAGAAATCTAAGTAACGGAGAATTCAGTGATCCAAGTGACATCCAACTCAAAGAAGAACAGCTACATACCTTCTATTTTTGGCAACTTCTGAAGTCTTGATCGATTTGGATCCGGTGGACCACAATCCGATCGATCCATTTCCAATTGATTCTGAAAGAATTTGAGAATGTAATGTTTGCCAAAGTTTCAGCTTCGAAAATACCTTCTAGTTGTGTGCAGACGTCTTCAGGACTTGAAGTCGACGGTGGCTTGACTCTCTGAAAGACTCCAAGGTTATGTTTCTCACTTTCAGGACTAAATTTTCAATCAAAACTTGAGAACTTTCACTGTGAAGATTCATCCAACTCACCTTTCGGTTGTCCTTTCGACTCCTCCTGCTCACCTCCTCTTGACTTCCCAGCTCAACTTCAGACTGCCGTGACTTTGTTCTGATCCGCCTGAGTAAACACCGTCAGCGCGGGTATCACATATTGCCTGGTTCCCAGAGCCGGGATACCCCCTCAGGGTTTTGGCAAAGATCAGAACCGTCGCCGGGAACTTCCCCCACTCTCCGAACCGTTGGGCAGGCCGAGCAACTCGTCTCTGTTAGCTTACTGGGTTCTTCGAGCTCTATTGAGGGTGGGTCTCTCTCGTAATCTATTGGCAGCTTCACAACTGAATGATCATCCCACCGACTACGAGCCCTACACACTGGCAGAAACCGGGAGGCCGTTGGTGTACCGACCAACCGGGTCCTAGGTACTTAAACCTTACGGACACTTTCCGCCAGCTCGAAAGACTGATCCCCCCGAAGGGTTCAGGGGTGTGGCGAAGCTTCTGTAGCGACCTATTCCGAGATGCGTTCCGATCCCTCCACCAGGGGGACCTTATAGACCCGTGGTCCCCGAAACCCCAGAGGTAAACCACACGCAGCCCGAAAGCCCCTGTGGTTCACATGGAAGTACTGGCTTCTCTATCGGGGCCATCCCTAGAACATCGTGAACCGGCGGCCACAAACCCCCATCTTTCATGACCCTTCCCCATTGACAGTCTGGCGTGTTGCCTTTAGAAGAGCTGAGTTTCGGAGGTGGCTTACTCCATCGTTCGAGTCCCCCTCTCCAGCGAGTTCGAATCTCCCAGTCTTAGGTCACGAGAGCCAGATGGCAATCGTAGTCCCGTCAGCAGGAGTATCAGAGTAAACCCTGATGCCTCCCTCCGGGTTATTTGACCCATGGCGAGCTGGGGCGGGTTGCTCGTTTCCGAGTCTTCTGATCCACGTGTCTAGACACAAGTGTCATCCTCGACACGGGATCAAAGGTTGATTCCTACGCCTGCCTTACGTCTCAATCAGCACACGGCGACCTGGCGTTTACTAAGCTATGCTCGATGCGCCAGGTCTATGTGTCGGGACAGGGAAGCGGCGTCGCGGTCTTAGACGAACGGAACCACCCTGGCTTCATGTTTCCCGCGGCCGGGAACGAGCCTTAACCCTGATTCGTCAAAACTTAGAGGGGTGCTAGAAGGGAAGGACTGCAAGAAAAACAGTTGTCTTCTTTGCCAAGAGTATGCGAATCAAGAAACGGCGCAACGGAGGGAAACGAGAAGAGAGAGAGAGAAGGAGAGAGGGAGAGTTAGTTAATGAGTTGCGCTCTATTGAGAATCGGAAGAGAAGTCAGAATGGAAATATGCGACTCGTTCTTTTGATACCCGGGAAAATCTTTCAAGGGAAAGTCAGAAGATTCACTTCAACAGAAATCAAAAATTTTTCTTCAACAAAACGAATCTCGATTCCTAAATTTTCGATGGTAAATGGTTTTTGATCAAAAATAGTCCAGCATGCCTCTTGATTTCATGGGAGAATACGTTTTCGATAAAAAAAATGTATTGACGATGAAAAAAATCTGTTGCAAAACCGATGTCATGAACGGAATCAATAATAAAGGGCAAGAGAAAATCTTCTTCCTCCTGGGCACTAGATCGGACGGGGCGAACAAAGGGAGAAAGAGGAAGGGGGAGGTCGGACTAGGAGAAGTCAGAAAAGTTGCTCTGTTGAGAATCGGGGTGCCAAAAAAGTGGGAAACCCGAAAAGTGATGAATGAACGAGTGAAGATAGTAAGTGAGAGAAAAAAAATTTTTTTGAAAAGAGTTCTATTCCAGAAATTGAGAAAACTTTGCAACACAGCTACAGGCTAGATGACGCAAGAGTCGAACAGAATTCATTCTGTTGATTATCAGGAGAAGCTCTCACAAAAATCAGAAATCTCGTTCTTTTGTAAACCAGCAATTTGCAGAGTTCGGAAATTCGCTCTAGCGAAGACTCAGAACGAAGACTACTCTACTGATTATCATCAAAGAAAGAAGGTTTTCGAGAAAAAATACATTGAAGATCAGAAAAATCTGATGTCATGAACGGAAGGGGGCAAGAGGAAGAGAAGATGACACAAACAAAATTCACTCTGTTATCAATCTGGATTCCTCTAGATAAAATTCGCTGAGATGTGAATTGGAAAAATTCTGAAGGAAAAAAGTATGCTCTATTTAAAAATCTATTTTGAATTTTCTGTTTTTCAAAGTTAGATCAAATTGGTTCAAAACTGACTAGGGAATAACCTGAGTAAAGGTTGGAGTTACGTGATGCGACCTATACCATTCGAAAGCTAAAAATATTTCCAATTTATAAATAAATTTTGTTTCTGCTGCGGACATCTCTATGTCGAGAAAACTGCGTCTGAAATTTTAGTACTGAAATCAGTTGATTTTGCACTAAAATCCACGCGTTGCCGCCACGACAAGGCCACTCTCAAATATGCAAAGTGAAGAAGGGGATTTCAACGGCTTGGTGGTGTAGGGGATAAGAGGGGCGGGCGAGGAACGGTGACTCCTTGGTTCGAATCCATTATGCGGAAACTATTTTTTAATTTTTTTCCGGATATTTTTCGGTCATTATAACTGACCGTAGAACAAGTTTTGAACGTTTTCCATATGATCTATGCTTCCAGACACACCAAATGCACCGTATTTCAACTTTTCGAAGAAAAAAAATTTTTGATGAAAAATCCAAAATGTCCATAGGAGACATGGAGCTAATTTTTCAATTTTTGAAAAAATTTTATTGAGGCAAAATTTGTTGATTAAAATTTCAGACGCAATTTTCTCGACATAGAGATGTCCGCAGCAGAAACAAAATTTATTTATAAATTGGAAATATTTTTAGCTTTCGAATGGTATAGGTCGCATCACGTAACTCCAACCTTTACTCAGGTTATTCCCTAGTGAGGAGAACCAAGAATGCAAACATCAAAGGAGAATGCCAAAAAAAAAAGCAGGCTCGAAGAAAAATCCAAAACTTCCAAACAGTAGACGTCAGAAAAAGAGTGGGAGAAATCAATAAAGGTGAGAGAGGGCAGACAAGTAGTGGGAGGCCAAACAAAAACGTTTGCGAGCGGGTAGATCGGTAGATCAAAAATTTGACGGGTAGATCGAAAAACTCCCTTCTGTCTGAGATACTAGAGAAGACGGGCAAAGGTTCAGAAAAAAAAAAAAACAGTCGAAGGACTACCTAGGAGGATTCGGATATTGAGGATGAAATGAGCTCCACTTCTACCAATGGCTCCAATCCGAGGAAACGGATGAGTTCGAGTGCGGCTATATCCACGAAACTTCGAAAATCGACAGGGCGGAGTCGAAGGAAGAAGAAGAAAAACAGTCGAACGACTACCTGGGAGGATTTGGATGTTGAAGATGAAATGAGCTCCACTTCTACCAACGGCTCGCATCCGAGGAAACGGATGAGTTCGAGTGCGGCTATATCCACGAAACTTCGAAAATCGACAGGGCGGAGTCGAAGGAAGAAGAAGAAAAACAGTCGAACGACTACCTGGGAGGATTCGGATGTTGAAGATGAAATGAGCTCCACTTCTACCAACGGCTCGCATCCGAGGAAACGGATGAGTTCGAGTGCGGCTATATCCACGAAACTTCGAAAATCGACAGAGCGGAGTCGAAGGGAGAAGAAGAAAAACAGTCGGAGGACTACCTAGGNAAACCCGTGGTTTGAATCGAGAACCGGAGACTATTCATTTTCAGAGAGTAAATGCTCACCTAATAATAAAAGGAACAACAGATTCTCAAAAAACTGCAGATTTTTTCGTTTTCGAACCGATTTTCTCGAAAATCTGGGTAAAATCTCAAGAAATGGCGATTCCTAGAAGACGATGAAGGAGTGATGGGCGATCAGTTCTGTTGATTCCATAGTGTTTTTCAGCTGTTAATTAGTCTATTTGAATGAGATGAGCCTCTGTAATTGCTTTCGGAGTGGAATTTCACGCTGGCGGCTGATCCGCTTCAATTGAAATGACGTGGTTGAGCTGTTCTTCCGACGACATAAACCCGTGGTTTGAATCGGGAACTTGAGACTATTCATTTTTAGAAAGTAAATACTCCGCTAATAATTATAGGAACAATAGATTCTCAAAAAATAGCAGTTTTTTTTTGTTTTTGACCCGATTTTCTTGAAAGTATGGGTGAAATCTCAAGAAATGATAATTCCCAGAAGACGAGGAAGGAGTGATGGGCGATCNGATGAAATGAGCTCCACTTCTACCAATGGCTCCAATCCGAGGAAACGGATGAGTTCGAGTGCGGCGATATCCACGAAACTTCGAAAATCGACAGAGCGGAGTCAAAGGGGAAAAAAAACAGTGGAACGACTACCTAGANCTGATCCGCTTCAACTGAAATGACGTGGTTGAGATGTTCTTCCGATGACATAAACCCGTGGTTTGAATCGAGAACCGGAGACTATTCATTTTCAGAGAGTAAATGCTCACCTAATTTTAAAAGGAACAACAGATTCTCAAAAAACTGCAGATTTTTTCGTTTTCGAACCGATTTTCTCGAAAATCTGGGTANATATCCACGAAACTTCGAAAATCGACAGAGCGGAATTGAAGGGAGAAGAAGAAAAACAGTAGAAGGACTACCTAGGAGGATTCGGATGTTGAAGATGAAATGAGCTCCACAATTCCAGAGTGTTTTTCAGCTGTTAATTAGTCTATTTGAATGAGATGAGCCTCTGTAATTGCTTTCGGAGTGGAATTTCACGCTGGCGGCTGATCCGCTTCAACTGAAATGACGTGGTTGAGATGTTCTTCCGATGACATAAACCCGTGGTTTGAATCGAGAACCGGAGACTATTCATTTTCAGAGAGTAAATGCTCAGCTGATATTAATAGAAACAACAGATTCTCAAAAAACTGCAGATTTTTTCGTTTTCGACCCGATTTTCTCGAAAATCTGAGTGAAATCTCAAAAAATGGCAATTTCTAGAAGACGATGAAGGAGTGATGGGCGATCAGTTCTGTTGATTCCAGAGTGTTTTTAAGCTGTTAATTAGTCTATTTGAATGAGATGAGCCTCTGTAATTGCTTTCGGAGTGGAATTTCACGCTGGCGGCTGATCCGCTTCAACTGAAATGACGTGGTTGAGATGTGCTTCCGACGACATAAATCCGTAGTTTGAATCGGGAACTTGAGACTATTCATTTTCTTATAGTAAATTTTTAGCTGATAATAATAGAAACAACAGATTCTCAAAAAACTGCAGATTTTTTCGTTTTCGACCCGATTTTCTCGAAAATCTGGGTAAAATCTCAAGAAATGGCGATTCCTAGAAGACGATGAAGGAGTGATGGGCGATCATTTGTGTTGATTTCAGAGTGTTTTTCAGCTCTTAATTAGTATATTCGAATGATATGAGCGTCTCTGATTGCATTCGGAGTGGAATTTCTCGCTGGCGGCTGATCCGCTTCAACTGAAATGACGTGGTTGAGATGTTCTTCCGATGACATAAACCCGTGGTTTGAATCGAGAACCGGAGACTATTCATTTTCAGAGAGTAAATGCTCAGCTGATATTAATAGAAACAACAGATTCTCAAAAAACTGCAGATTTTTTCGTTTTCGACCCGATTTTCTCGAAAATCTGAGTGAAATCTCAAAAAATGGCAATTTCTAGAAGACGATGAAGGAGTGATGGGCGATCAGTTCTGTTGATTCCAGAGTGTTTTTAAGCTCTCACCCCGACAGGTCGGTCCCCCCTACTCTCCGGTATTGATTATTTCTATATTCTATACTACTAGCCATGAGCGGGCTTCAACCGGTTGCTAAGCGTAAGTGCACTGACATCTCGACCATTGGTACTGATCCTCCGGAATATGTGGCTTACTCGGACTACATCAAGCTCCACAAACAGGTCACTGTGCTCACCGAACTTGTGAACCAACTTCGACACGGAATTATTGAAAATGGATCTTCGAAACTTGTGGAAAAAATTGTTGTCACCTGTCTTGAGGCACCTGCTATCCCTTCTCCTGGTCCACCAATTACTGCTGAAATTTTCATGGACTCCGTGTCTACTCCAGCTCCTATTTCCAAGTCATTCTCTAACGCCATCCTCGCCTCAGTTTCCTCATCCCAATGCAACAACCGCTCCCCACAACTCATTGATCCATCCGAAATCGCAAAACAAGCTGCTGTGCTTCTGGAGAAGTCGACTCGAGCTGTGATTGAGCGGGCTCTGGACGACAAAACCCCCCAGCAAGACCTTAAAGACCACGAATTTATCACCAACATCTCCAAAAAGCACTCACTTCCTATCCCTTCCCAAGTCTTCCGTCATCATTGCTCTTCTCGCTTCAGGCCACTCAAATTGCAGTTCTCCACCAAAGCCGAGCGGGACTCTTTCATCAAAGGATTCAATAGCATCAGACACAAGGACGCCGAAATCTCAGCTATTGATCCTAAACTACGCTGCCGACGGGACCTGACTCTCCCAGAACTTGAAACTCTTCGAACCTCGAGGAAATTTGTATACGATGAAAATGTGAAAGCCAAGCAAACCAAATATATCATGGTGGATATATCGTACAAGATCAACTCCCAACCACGGGCTTTTACCTAAGAGCCTGTCCTATTTCGTCCCGTCCTGATTCTCATTCTCATTCTAGTCCTCTTCATTCGTACCTCACTTCTCCTCTTGCGTTTAAACATACTTCTAGCTATCCTTTTTCACTCGTTCCCACGAACCCCGCCATACCACCCCAATCAAACATCCCTAGTTCCAGTCAGAGTTCTTTTACCCGAATCGATATTCTTCTTGCCAATATAAGAGGTGTCGCTACCTTGTCCAAAATCCTTCTCCTCCTTGATATCTTCATTGTTTCTCCCCACCATCTTCTAGTTTTGACTGAAACCTTCTTAGATAACACGATCCCATCCACAATATTCACTTCCAAAAATATCTCCATTGCTCGTTTTGACCGTGACCCTTCCATTCATCCTAAAACCAAGGGGGGTGGCGTTGCCATTCTCTCTAAAAACTCTCTCTGTGTTTCTCCCGCAGAAATCGATATATCTACCCACTACCCCTTACATCACTCCGAAATTCTTGCATGCACAGTCTCATCATCCTCTACGCCCTCTACACTCTCCT
>LR543422.1:0-19991 GCA_900536305.3 Caenorhabditis sp. 40 LS-2015 | reverse complement strand
GGGGGGGGGACCTTTTTGTATGTCTTTTTCTCCCAAATCTCTCGTTTTCGCACTCTCTCTCTTTTTCTATGGTAAAATCTCTCGCGTCGATGAGTCATCATGGTGGCTCTCTTACTGTTTGCCTACGTATGCTGGTGAAGATACAGTATCCTTTTTTGAATCTGCTTACAATTTTGCAAGTTTGGCGGGATCTAGTAAACTAGAAAAACGTTCGAAAGTTGCTCAGGTCAAAATGGCTCAGATTGAGACTGCTCAGAACAGCATTGCTCAGAATAAAATCGCTTCGTTTCAGTATAACCAGTCTCAAGTTGCTCAACTCAGTATTGCACAAGCTTAGAATTTCTCCTCTCAGAATTGCTCAAGTTAAACTTGCTCAAATCGGAATTGTTCAGGCTTAAATTGCTCAGTTTAAGACTGCTCATATAAGAAGCTGCAAAAAAAAGAAGTTTTATTCAACCACACAAAGTCGAAGAAAAGGGGAGATGACGTTTTTAGATCCTCCAAAATCATGATTTTTGAGCTGGAATTCGAGTCAAGGTCGTGGGGCAAAGTGTATTGAGTGTTGATTCTTGCTTCAATTCTTGAGGATCTTAACTCATGAAGCTTCATGGCCTAGGATCCGACAAAGCGACCATATTTTGACAGCCTAGGCCAGGACGACTGACGAAAACCAACCAAATGATGCATGTTTGCCACTTTGTTAGAGAGCCAGATTCTGAGATTCTAATGGGTTTAGATACTCGGCGGTTTAGAGATTCAGAAGTTCAGAAATTCATATTCTTATTAGAAAACAACTTGAAGAAGAGTTTCAATTATTTGTGTTGTCCATCATTTTCTGCATCAATGCACTAACAACGAGAGTGCCTATCTCGCTGTGATCATTCGAGAGAACTGCACGAATATCAGCTGTCGTAGTGATCATAGGGAGACAGTGATCCTGAAAAAAAGGACATTGAGAAATACATTAATTCGAAATCATACCCTCAAATCCTCCAGATTGTAACGATGAGCCATTTGGAGTTTTCCATTCAATGATTTTTTCGAACTCTCGATCAAAAACTGTTGACATTTTTGAACGGCTTGTTTTGCATCATACATATTGGCCAAGTGGACAATTCCTTCGACAGTGGATTCTGAGAAAACATTGGATTACTGTATTCTGTATTCCAGTCAGGACCCTAAATACATACCATCAATTGGAGATTCTCCATGAAGAAGTTCGAGAAAGTTCTGGAAGTCTTTGGCTTTGACATCATTAAGAGGAATTTCCGACTGTTTGGATTTTTTGAACAGAGCTTTGAAGAAGGAGGGCTGTGGGGCCTCTCGAAGGAACACAGCTTTGAAGTAGGGGGACTGTGAGGAAAGGTACTGAAAGTTGTACTTTTGGAGGTTTTAAAGACGGAATCGACGAGCTCACCAGTTTCGAGACATAGAACTTCTGATTCTCCACAACCAGGACTACATCGGAGAACTCCTTGGTAGACTCATCGAAGTTTCGGAGATTCTTCTTGTTCTCTTTCAAGACGATTCCAGTCACTTTTTTGATCTTCACACGAAGTTCAACAGTCACAGAATCACCGACAACGTAGTCCTTCATCATGTCTTCCCATTTGATGAACTCACCCCAACCCCAGCACACTTGTCCTGTGTTCTTGAAAATGACATCGCTTGCTGTTGAGTGAGTTTTCCCGTTCTTTGCTTTTATTTTCCCTTCATTCCAAACTTCAATCGACCACTCTTTGCCTTTGTTCTCTTGAAAGCAAACCAAAAACATCGCGAGAGATTCTTCGTTGCGCTTAATACTGATGCACCTGAAATCACGAGTACGATTTTATGTACTATTGTCGGTTTGAAAAGTTAAAATCAGACACAGTTTATTCTCAACTCAGACTGCTACTATAATCTACAGAGCTAAATTTTCTTCTTACCATGGAACGTCGAAGTACTTTTCAATTGGAGAACACTGCCACTCATCAACCTTCATACTCGAAACGTTCTTGAAGACACGCGAGATCCCGAACTCCTTTTCATCAGTCGTCATTATCTGGAAAAGTGTTGGAACTGGACGGTGCATTTTCAGAAGGATTCAAGACTGAAGAAGAGTCCGGCATTTGACACAGATAAAAAAATTATAAAGTGCCAAAAAGAAATGTAAAGCATTCTCTGAAGACCCAATACCCTTTTATTATATATTGAGCAGTGACAGGAAGAAGCTGAGGAAAAATGAACCGTTATCTAACAGATAGCAATTTTGCTCGTCACTATCTTGCTGGCCTAGCTTTTTCCACTCAAAAAAGTTCAGGCATCATGTTTTTTGAAATTTTCACTTTTAAGTGGGTTTTCGTCAAATTCATGATATCAGAATGCGAAAAAATGCAGAAGAGACTTATCAACGGTTTCAGGAGAGCTCTACTTTTTGAGCTTTTTTGTTCTAGAAAAAGAACAGAAAGAACAATGTTTTGTTCTAGATTTGAAGAAAGAGAGAAGCACTTCAAAATATTCGAGTTCTATTACACATTCGTGAATCAACGGATTGAGACTTTCAAGGATGACAGATTGTGATCCGCAGAAAGAGTTTATTCAAGAATCACTGAACAGGCCACCAAGAAGATAAAGAATTCACAACTTCAATTAATTGTCATTGAGAGTCAATGACTTGTGCAACAACTCTGCAAGAACCGAGGGGTCCATATCTGAAGTCATAACCGAACGGATATCTTCGGACGATGTGATTTTGGAGAGACAATCATGCTGGAAAGATGAAATATCTATGAATTACAGAAACCTTAAAATTATACCTTCAGACAGTTCACTCTGTAACGATGAGCAAGTTGGAGTTTCTCTCTCAATGACTTCTCCGATTGTTTGATCAAAAATTGTTCGCATTTTCGGATTGCAAACTTCACATCGTACATATCAGACAAGTGGACGATTCCTTCGATAGTGGAGTCTGAAAAAAGTTCGGATTACTGAATTCTGGAATCCATTCGAAACCCTACCATCGATTGGAGATTCTCCATGAAGAAGTTCGAGAAACTTCTGGAAGTCTTCGGCGTTGACATCATTCAGAGGAATTTCCGACTGATTGGATTCCTTGAAACTTCGAAGGAACAGAGCTTCGAAGTAGGGGGAGTGTGAGGCAAGGTACTGAAAATTTCAAGTTCGGAGAGTTTCAAGCCAAGTTAGCTTATGCTGCCCAAAGTTCCAAAAACCTGTGAAATATGGAGGAAAAAACTCGTCCAAAGTCACTTCAGATTTGCCAGGTTCGTACAGTTGAAACGAGTGATACAAAACGCCAAATCGACCCTCTTCCAGGGCATATCTTTTTGTACTAAACTCGGACAATCGGCAGAATTGAAAGTTTAAAATTTTCGAATTCCCGCTCAAAGGCGGATTGTCCGAGTGGAGTACAAAAAGACATGTCCTGGAAGAGGGTCTCGCAGCGATTTGGCTTTTTTGTATAACTCATTTCAACTGTGCGAACCTGGCAAATCTGGAATGACTTTGGACGAGCTTTTTTCCTCCAGATTTGACAGGTTTTTGGAACTTTGGACGCAGCATTACCAATTTCAAGATGTAGAACTTCTGATTCTCCACAACGAGAACGACATCAGAAAACTGTTTCGTAGACTCATCGAAGTTTCGGAGATTGACTCCTGTCATTCGTTTGATCTTCACACGGAATTCAACAGTCACAGAGTCATCGATGGCGTATTCATTCAATAAGTTTTCCCATTTGATGAATTTCCGCCAACCCCAGCCTCCTTTTTCTGTATTCTCAAAAATGTCATCGCATGCTTTTGAGCGAGTTTTTCCGTTTTTTGCTCTTATTATCCCTTCTTTCCAAATTTCGATCGAACACTCTTTTTCTTTTTTCTCCTTGTTACAGTACAGATAAACGTCGAGATACAGTAGCGGCCACTGAAATATCCATTTTTGGCTTTTTATGCATATTTTCGTTCAAAGTGCACGTATTGAGCTGAAAATTTCCACAAATAATGACAGTGTGCTCTCTGATGTTTTGGCAAAATTTTGTTTCGAAACTCCCAAAGAAAAAAAATTTGGGTCATTTTTTCGAAATCTGAAAATTTTGAATTTTCGAAACTTTTTTTTTGGAGCATCTTCAAAAGGTGGGAAAGCATGTTTTCTGATAAGTTTTATATATGGTTCGATAGGATATGAGTTGTTCTTTTCGAAAATGTAAAATACTTGTATTCAGAGTGGTGCTTAAGACAATCAGACGCCGGCAAAGTGCTGCCGACTGACTTTGCCCTGTGACACTTCTTCAGTCTCCGTTTTCTGGACTGTTTGGCGGCTTCTTGCCTGAAAATGGTTGTGAAATAACTACCCAATATGTTCTCATAAAAATACAACCCAATTCCAAGTCATCGGAAAACTGGGACTCCTGAGATATCTAGAAATCACAAAACTTTGACATCCAAAATCTCGAAAATGTCATAGTTGAGAGCACATTACAAAGTCTGGGTAGCTCTTTTTCAAAGTTTTATTGCTTGATTATCTTGTCACAATATGTGAGTGTATAGTTTACTACCGGATTCATAGCCAATGTGAACAATTGGAAGTTTATAAGTGGTTTTGATGCGCAAAACAACTAAAAATTGGAATGTGTTTCCAAGCTCGGTTCCCAAGCTGTCTATTCGCCTCACCTAACTTATAATTTTGCCTCAACTGGTTGGATACCATACCTGAAGTAAGTTTAGCTAGTTTCAGACTTACAAGCATATGCTTTATGGACTAGGGAAACTTGTTCATAGTTTGCTACGAATTTACCCCAAGTGCATGCTTTACAGTTGATTACAAGAATCGGCTGGTGTGTTACGAATGGCAGAAACTGCGTTTAATATATTGTCACATATTGTGACAAGATAATCAAGCAATAAAACTTTGAAAAAGAGCTACCCAGACTTTGCAATGTGCTCTCAACTATGACATTTTCGAGATTTTGGATGTCAAAGTTTTGTGATTTCTAGATATCTCAGGAGTCCCAGTTTTCCGATGACTTGGAATTGGGTTGTATTTTTATGAGAACATATTGGGTAGTTATTTCACAACCATTTTCAGGCAAGAAGCCGCCAAACAGTCCAGAAAACGGAGACTGAAGAAGTGTCACAGGGCAAAGTCAGTCGGCAGCACTTTGCCGGCGTCTGATTGTCTTAAGCACCACTCTGAATACAAGTATTTTACATTTTCGAAAAGAACAACTCATATCCTATCGAACCATATATAAAACTTATCAGAAAACATGCTTTCCCACCTTTTGAAGATGCTCCAAAAAAAAAGTTTCGAAAATTCAAAATTTTCAGATTTCGAAAAAATGACCCAAATTTTTTTTCTTTGGGAGTTTCGAAACAAAATTTTGCCAAAACATCAGAGAGCACACTGTCATTATTTGTGGAAATTTTCAGCTCAATACGTGCACTTTGAACGAAAATATGCATAAAAAGCCAAAAGGGGATATTTCAGTGGCCGCTACTGTAGTCTTTGTCGCGCACAATACCAGTGCTCCTGAAACACGAGAACGGAAATGCCAGTCAGTTTTAAAAGTTGAGAGCAGGTGCAGGCTGTTCTCAACTCGGATAATAGAGATGGAACTAGATCATTTTCTTACCATGGAGCACCGAAATGCTCTTCAATCGGAGACAGCTGACGCTCCGGATCCTTCATACACGAAATATTTTTGAAGACATGCAAGATCACGAACTCTTTTTCATCAGTCGTCATTATCTGGAAACGTTTCGAAATTGAAAAGTGGAAATGCATCGAAAAAATGTTTTTCTGGATAAGACTTAAAATAATGAATAGATATTGCTGGTCTAGCTTTCTCCACTGGAAAAAGTTCAGGCATCATATTTCTCGAAATCGTCTTTTTTAAGTGGGTTTTCGTCAAATTCTTGATTTCAGAATGCAAAAAAAATGCAGAAAAAGTGAAATAAAGAGCTCGCAACAGGAAAGAAAAATCTCGATGGGTGATTTCGATTGATAAGAAATTACACGGAGTTTGTTTACATACATGAAAAGAATCGAATCGAGTTCTTATCACTGAATCATTATGAAACCGAAAATCAGTAAACACCGAAAGTTCCATTTGACGACAAAATGCCGAATCCTCCGAACTTCCCCTTGAAGATGTGAATGCCGCAGACTTCCAGAACTTACTCGAACTTCCTCACGGAGAACCTCCCATCGATGGTAAACTCAGGATTTTGAATACAGAATACAGTAACCCAATGTTCAGAATCCACCATCGACGGAATCCTCCACTTGGCCAACATGTTCGATGCGAAACTTGCAATTCAAAAATGCGAGTGACTTTTGATCGAAAGTTTTCGACCTTCGCTGAAGCACAAGTTCAAAATTGCTCATCGTTATAATTTACAAAACTTGAGGGTATCAGTTTCAGATTACAATGGCTTATCGGATGCTGTCTTTTTTTCAGGATTCCTGTCTCTCCAAAATCAGCGGCCTGGAGGATATTAGCTTTGTTCTGACAAGCGGTATCAGTGGAATGGATCCATTTGTAGTTGGAGCATTGCTGCAGAAAATGGTGGCTCTTCATGAAAGTTATGTAATGTTGTCATCGAACATCATTCTTGTTCTGTTGCTTTTGTGTCGTTCTTGTTTTGGCTACTGCAGTTATTCGAGTTATTGACCCCTTCTAGGGATTTCGACATCTCCGTTCATCTACAGGGTGGTCCATAATTACCTGCACACAGAGTATGGAGTAGAACTCAAGAACCAGAAGACGAAAAGGCATGAAACCTGACATAATGATTCATTGAATATTTGAGTTATTGACCCTTTGCAGTGATCTCGACAGCTCTGTTCAACTAATAACATTCTTTTGGATTATTTTTTTATTTTTTCAACAAACCAATCAAGTTTCTCGTGTCTTCCTGAAACTCTTTTATTTCCTTTGAGCACACATTACATTCTTCACTTATTATCAGTCACAAACTGCTCCAAACATTGCTAGTTGTTAGAGTTGGTTTCCTTCTTTAACCTCATGACAGTTTGAATTCGTTGGAGCAAACAATTCATTCCTCATTCCTTATCAGTCACATTGCAATCTCTTAGATAACGATCCATTTTTCCTCAGCTTCTTCCTGTCACTACTCAATATAAAAAGGTATTGGGTCTTCAGAGTACTGGTTAAATTTCTTTTTGGTGTCTCAAAAATTTTTTTATCGGTTTGTCGGCCATAAAGATCTTGGGTTCCCTAAAACTCCATTGTAACTTTTTTTGACTTTGCAATGTTCTGCTGTAGAAGATGTCATCTGCTCAGCCTTTCGAAAGTCCTCTTCTTTTTGAAAATGTGTCCATATATTTTCATCACTTTTCCAGGTAATGACGGCTACTGAGAAAGAGTTCGTGCTCACTCACGTCTTCAAAAACGTTTCGAGTATGAAGGATGGGGTGTATCATTATTCTCCGACCGAAGAGCATTTTGAAATTCCGTGGTAAATAAGAGTCATGTTCATTTGAATTGAGATATTTTCATGTTTCAGGAAGATCTGTGCGAAACGCAGTGAGGGCCATCTCGGATTGTGTTTTTTCTGCGAACAGGAGAAAACGGACTGGGAGTGGTCGATTGAAACTTGGTGGGAAACGAAAATAAGTGGGCCAAATGGAAAATCATTGACTCAAAATTTCGAAGAGACTTTCAAAAGTATAAATGACGGGTGTGGCTGGGGCTGCGATGAGTTCATCAAATGGGAAGACTTGATGAAAGACTACGTTGTCGATGACACTATGAGAGTTGACGTTCGGGTGAAGATCAAGAGCATGACAGGAATAACAATTGCTAAAAAGCGGTTCGTGCTCTCTCACGTCTTCAAAAACGTTTCGAGTATGAAGGATGGCGTGTACCATTTTTCTCCGATCGAAGAGCATTTTGGAATTCCGTGGTAAATAAGAGTCATGTTCATTTGAATTGAGATATTTTCATGTTTCAGGAAGATCTGTGCGAAACGCAGTGAGGGCCATCTCGGATTGTGTTTTTTCTGCGAACAGGAGAAAACGGACAGAGAGTGGTTTATTGAAACTTGGCGAGAAACGAAAATAAGTGGGCCAAATGGAAAAACATACGCTGAAAATTCCGAATGCACTTTCAAAAGTATAGGTAACGGGTGTCGCTGGGGCTGGGATGAGTTCATCGAATGGGAAGACTTGATGAAAGACTACGTTGTCGATGACACTATGAGAGTTGACGTTCGGATGAAGATCAAAAAAATGGTTGGAATCCCGAAGAAGAACCTCCGAAACTTTGATAAGTCTACCAAAGAGTTTTTTGATATCGTCTTGATGGTGGAGAATCAGAAGTTCTACGTGTCGAAACAAGTAAGCTCATAAAACTTGCGAGTGTGAACTTTCAACTTTCAGTATCTCGCCTCGCAGTCATCCTATTTCGAAGAACTGTTCCGCAGAAGTTCTGAAAAACCCAACAACACATCAGAAATCACTCTCCAAGATGCCACTGCCCCAGACTTCCAGAACTTTCTCGAACTTCTTCATGGAGAAAATCCAATCGATGGTAAGGGTCTCAACTAGAACTCCTTAATCCAATATTCTCTCAGAATCTACGATCGATGGTCTCGTTCACTTAACCAACAAGTACAAGTGCGCAGAACTAGCGGTTTTGAAATGCGAGGTTTTCTTGATGAAAAGTTCGGAGAAATCGTTGAAAGAAAAACTCAAGCTTGCTCATCGGTACAATCTGGAGAATGTGAAGGTATAATTTCCAAATGACTCAAACTTATGCTGAAATTTAAGGAGGATTGTCTCTCCAATATCAACACGGTATCGGATATCCGTTCAGTTACGACTGGCGATACCAGCGAAATGGATCCCTCGGTTTTGGGAAAGTTAATGCAGAAGTTGTTGACTCTTCAGGGCAAATAATTTACCCTCTTTAAATTCTCTTTATGTCTCTCCAAATACACTCCTCTATCATGTGTTTTTTTGTCTGCCTGCGTCTCTTCACTCTCTTTCTCTTCATGTATGCCGTTTGGAAAGGTATAAATATAGAAGACATTTCTTATCAGCGGATTCTTTATTATCTCATTTCTGGATCTGTGGATTTTCAGCCGGAGATGCTGTCTTTTACTGTTGTATTAGTTATTTGTATTATGGTTTGAAAACTGGTTCTGAAAACCAGCAATGTCCTTCACTGTTTTTCTACCCCAACAGCCAGACTTGGTTTGTGTCTCTCTCGTACCAAAAAACTATCCAACAGTAGTATTATCAACCGTGTTTGCACCATTCTTCTCAACCTTCCTGAACTTCCCCTTGATGACGTGAATGTCCAAGACTCCCAGAACTTTCTCGAACTTCTTCACGGAGAATCTCCCATCGATGGTAAACTCAGGATTTTGAATACAGAATGCAGTAATCCAATGTTCAGAAATTGAATCAGAATCCACCATCGACGGAATCCTTCACTTGACCAACCAATTCGATTGCGAAACTTGCAATTTAAAAATGCGAGCGATTTTTGATCGAAAGTTTTCGGCTTTCGCTGAAGCACAAGTTCAAAATTGCTCATCGCTATAATTTACACAATTTGAGGGTATCAGTTTCAGATTCCTGTTCATCTGGTACTGTAGTTTTTCAGGATTCCTGTCTCTCCAAAATCACTGGCTCAGAAGATATTAGCTTTGTTCTGACAAGCGGTATCAGTGAAATGGGTCCATTTGTAGTTGGAGCATTGTTGCAGAAAATGGTGGTTCTTCATGAAAGTTATGTAAAGTTGTCATCGAATATAATTCTTGTTCTGTTGCTTTCGTGTCTTTGTTGTTTTGTCTACTGCTGTTATTTGAGTTATTGACCTTTTAAAGTGATCTCGACAGCTCTGTTCAATTCTCTTGGATAATTTTGTTATTTATTCAACAAACCAATCAATTTTCTCGTGTCTTCCTGAAACTCTTCTTTTATCATTTGAGCAAACATTACATTCTTCACTTTTTATCAGTCAGAAACTGCTTCAAACATCGCTAGCTATTTGATAATCAATCTATTCTGCAGTTAGTTCCCTCTGTTTCTTCCCTCCCTCTCAATGTATTTTCAAGCGATTTTCAGCTTTTTTTTGTTTCAGCAAAAATGTCATAGAAAAGACTAAATACTGTTAACTTTCAAAATTTTGCTGAAAAAATCACGAAATTTAGCTGAAATTGGGAGTGTGGCGTGAGATTCGCGCATGTTCGTTTTCCAATCGTTGTTCTCCAATAAACACAGGGTTGCAAAAGGGTACATGCGTTTGAATTTCGCAGCTCGTAACGTGCCGCTGCGTAGCGACTCACAGTACAAATTAACAGTGAAACATTTCTTGACATACTGACAGATGTGTTTTCTGGCACGGTTCCAAGTTCGATCACAACAAAGGGTTTTCACTTGAAGTTGCCGTTTGCAACCTCGTGACAGTTATAATTAGTTGGAGCACACAATTCATTCCTCCTTTCTTATCAGTCACATTGCTAGCTGTTAGATAATGATTTCTTTCCCCAGCTTCTTCCTGTAACTACTCGATATAAATAGTGTGCGTGTTTTTTACCCGTTCGCTGGCTCTAACTCGGTTCCACCTGGATCAAATTTTCTAAAACTTTCGCAGATCATCCTTTTATTTTTGAAAATGTATCCATCTATTTTCATCACTTTTCCAGGTAATGACGACTGATGGAAAAGAGTTCGTGCTCACTCATGTCTTCAAAAACGTTTCGAGTCTGAAGAATGAGAGTTCTTACTATTCTCCAATTGAAGAGAATTTCGGTGTTCCGTGGTAAGTAAAAAGTTATTCATTCCGTTGGCATGTGCTCTTGTTTCAGGAAAATCTGGGTTGTGCGCAGCACAGACCATCTTGAGTTGTATTTAATGTGCGAGCAGGAAAAAGAAGGCAAAGAGTGGTCAATTGATTTTTCGTCAGAGTTCAAAATTAGGACTCTAAATGGGAGACTGCTCACAGGAACAACCGATCACACTTTCAGAAGCACAGAAATCAATAATCGGGGCTTTGATAAGTTCATTTCTTGGGAGGATTTGATGAATGAATACGTTGTCGATGACACTCTGAGAGTTGACATTTGTGTGAAGATCAAGAACATGACAGGAATCTCCGAAATTCGACACGAGGATGTGAGTTTACTTCACATTTCTAACTGTTAGATAACGATTACATGCTGCAGCTGATTCCGCCAGGCTCTTTCTGTCCTTAGCCCCCTCTTAAATCCCTCATCATCTTAGAAATGTCTCTCTGAATTTCGACACCTTTGCAGTCCACAACAATGGCCAAAAAAGAGTTCGTGCTCACTCATGTCTTCAAGAATATTTCAAGTATGAAAGGTGAAGAAGACTCTCCCACTGAAGAACATTTTGGAGTTCCGTGGTAAGTTAATGAATTTTTACTAATAAACGCAACATTATGTCTGTCTGTCTGTCTGTCTGTCAGTCTGTGTGTATGCTTGCGTCGTGTCTCCTGCCCTAGCGACGACCCCACAGAACTAAATTTTTTTTTAATTTTCCTTGGATATCAGAAATAGGATCTGAATTATGACCGTCTTTTTTGATTCTTGATTCATCAAAAAATGAGGTCACGAGAGCTAAAAAACCTCATCAATCAGTAGTCAGTTTTGAAAAGGGGAGCGACGAGTTCACGGAATTATTTCACACATTTTTAAAAATTTCACGTTGGCCGAAGGGTCCCAGAGTTGTTATTCATTCAGTTCGCATATGGCTTTGTTTCAGGAAAATCTGTGTTGGTCGCAACACAGACCATCTCGAACTACACTTGGCGTGCACGCAGGAAAAAATAGGCAATGAGTGGGCTATTGAAGTTTCTGCAGAGTTCGAAATGAGGACTGTAAATGGAACGCCGCTCTCAAGAACAAATGAGCACACTTTCAAAAGCACACTTGGCAATTTCTGGGGCTGGAAGACGTACATCAAATGGGAGGATTTGATGAAGGACTACGTTATCGATGACACTCTGAGAGTTGACATTCGTGTGAAGATCAAGAACATGACAGGAATAACAATTGCTAAAAGGCGGTTCGTGCTCACTCATGTCTTCAAAAACGTTTTGACTATGAAGGATGGGGTGCATCATTATTCCTCGATCGAAGAGCATTTTGGAATCCCGTGGTAAAGAAGTGTCGTTCATTTAAATTTAGATATTTTCAACTGTTTAGGAAAATAAGTGCGTGGCGCAGTGGTGGCCGTTTTGGATTGTATTTGTACTGCGAGGAGGGAAAAAGAGACAAAGAGTGGTCTATCGGAACTTGGTATGAAGCGAGAATAAATGGACGAAATGAAAAAAAAGTAATGAAAAATACCGAACGCACTTTCAAAAGTACAGATGAATCGAACGGATGGGGCTGGCCAGAGTTTATCAAATTGGGGGATTTGATGAAGGATTATGTTTCAAATAACACACTGAGAGTTGAAGTCTATGTGAAGATCACGAAAATGGTTGGAATCCCGAAGAAGAACCTCCGAGACTTTGATAAGTCTACCAAAGAGTTCTCTGATGTCGCCTTGATGGTGGAGAATCAGAAGTTCTACGTTTCGAAACAAGTAAGCTTATCAAGCTTGTATATAGAGAGAACTTTCAACTTTCAGGACCTCGCCTCGCAGTCATCTTATTTTGAAGCTATGTTCACGCGAAATTTCAAGGAATCTAATCAGTCAGAAATTCCTCTCAAATACGTCAACGCCGAAGACTTTCAGAACTTTCTCGAACTTCTTCTTGGAGAGAATCCAATTGATGGTAAGGGTCTCAACTAGAACCCCTTAACCCAGCGTTCTCTCAGAATCCACGATCGATGGTCTCGTCCACTTAACCAACATGTACGACGCAAAACTCGCGGCTTTAGAATGCGAACATTTTTTGATCAAAAGTTCGGAGAAGTCGTTGAAAGAAAAACTCCGACTGGCTCATCGTTACAACCTGGAGAATGTTAAGGTATTATTTCTGAATGACTAAAATTCATGCTGAAATTTAAGGAGGATTGTCTCTCCAAAATCAATACGGTATCGGATATCCGTTCAGTTACAGCTGGCGATACCAGCGAAATGGACCCCTCGGTTTTGGGAGAGTTGGTGCAGAAGTTGTTGGCTCTTCAGGACAAATAAATATTCCGCTTAATGTTCTCTCTGTGTCTCCCCAAATATTCTCCTCTATCATATTCGTCAGCAGTTAGGATTCAAACTTGACACTTTGAAACTGAAACGGGTTCAGTAAAAAAAATAGATAACATCCTCGAAAATGCAGACAACACTAAACTGTAGCGACTATTGTGCCATTGGTGTGTTTACGGACAATCTCTCATCGATGATACGATTCGAGTCTCGAATGGAATATAAACATGTCAGGAATAACAATTGCTAAAAAGCGGTTCCTGCTCACTCATGCTTTCGAAAACATTTTGAGTATGAAGGATGGGGTGAATCATTTTTCTCCGATCGAAGAGCATTTCGGAGTTCCGTGGTAAAGGAGAACCATATTCATTTAAATTGAGATATTTTCATGTTTCAGGAAGATCTGTGCGAAACGCAGTGAGGGCCATCTCGGATTGTATTTGCACTGCGAACAGGAGAAAACGGACAGAGAGTGGTCTATCGGAACTTGGTGGGAAGCGAAAATAAGTGGGCCAAATGAAAAAACGGTAACTAAAAGTTTCGAAGACATTTTCAAAAGTACAGCTAGAAAGAATGGATGGGGCTGGAAAGAGTTCATCAAATGGGAAGACTTGATGAAGGATTATGTTTTCAATAACACTCTGAGAGTTGAAGTCTATGTGAAAATTACGAAAATGACTGGAATCCCGAAGAAGAACCTCCGAAACTTTGATAAGTCTACCAAAGAGTTCTTTGATGTCGTCCTGATTGTGGAGAATCAGAAGTTCCACGTGTCGAAACAAGTAAGCTCATCAAACTTGCATAGAGGCAACTTTCAACTTTCAGTACCTCGCCTCGCAGTCATCCTATTTCAAAGAACTGTTCCGCAGAAGTTCTGAGAAACCCAACAACACATCAGAAATTTCTCTCCAAGATGCCACTGCCCCAGACTTTCAGAACTTTCTCGAACTTCTTCATGGAGAAAATCCAATCGATGGTAAGGGTCTCAACTAGAACCCCGTAATCCAATGTTCTCTCAGAATCTACGATCGATGGTCTCGTTCACTTAACCAACAAGTACAAGTGCGCAGAACTAGCGGTTTTGAAATGCGAGGTTTTCTTGATGAAAAGTTCGGAGAAATCGTTGAAAGAAAAACTCATACTTGCTCATCGTTACAATCTGGAGAACTTGAAGGTATAATTTCCAAATGACTCAAATTCATGATGATATTTAAGGAGGATTGTCTCTCCAAAATCAATACGGTATCGGATATCCGTTCAGTGACGGCTGGCGACACCAGCGAAATGGGCCCCTCGGTTTTGGGAGAATTGCTGCAAAAGTTGTTGGCTCTTTAGGACAAACAATTGTTCAAATCTTAATGTTCTCTTCGTGTCTCCACAAATACACTACTCTATCATGTTCATGCTTACCAATTTTGAGACATAAAACTTCTGATTCTCCACAATCAAGGCTACATCAGAAAACTGTTTGGCAAGCCCATCGAAGTTCCGGAGGTTTTCTTTTTTTCTCCATCTCAGTCATTTTGCTGATCTAGACACAAATTGGTCACTTTTCGATGATAAGAAACAAAAAAAATTGATAGTAAAAGCATGAGACAACAAAAAATGGAACTCAGAAAAAATAAGAAAATAAGTGAGATTTTCGATTTTCAAGCAAAAAATCTGTTTATCGTTAAAATCCAAAAAAATCTTACTTATACATAATTCGCTAGAAAGTTTGTCCATCAATGACTCGGTCAGGATGTCCTCTTTCGTTTTCAACAAAAAAATAATAATTGGACGACGCACAAGATTGAACCCGCGACCTGCGCTTAGCAGACCAGCGCGAAACCAACTGATCCACACAGGCAAGTTGGAAACAAGGGAACTTTGGCGTATAAGAAGTTGCTACTTTTAGAACTTGAAAGTGAGGGCGCCAGAACCGCGCAGCGACACTGGTTTGATTTATAAAAAAAAATAGATCAAAAAAATTTTTTTTGAATTGATCAAAAATTTTCCCGCGCTATTTCATACTTTTTTAGAGTCGTCTTTTTTCCGATTTTTTTTGTTTTTTTTGGCGTTTTTGAGCAGATTTTTTCGGGTACATGGGAATTTTCGAACATTTTCATTGTGATTTTCGGAAACAGCAAACTTGAATACACATTTTCAAATCTAAAAAGGAAGATCAAAAGTTTTTTTTACCTTATTTTCTTCATCACTTCTCTCTTCCTCTTTTTCTTCTTCGTTTCTCTTTTCTCTTCAATTTGCTTAGAACTTCAAACATAGTTACTGTTTGTTTCAGCCTCTCTCCATGACACCGACATCTTCTAGTCCACCAAAATGACACCGCCAGACCAAAGAGTGAGTTCATCAGATTTTTGTGATTGGTGTCAGCCCCCCGGTAGATAGCGTCCAGTGGCATCACCCGAAATTCCGGTTTGCGTCAGTTTCGAACCAGTTGCTAACCTCTCTTCTTTGAGGCGACCTAACTGCCTTCATTTTGGTTGTATTGATATGTTGTCTACTTCAAAAATGTAGTTTCAGAGTTGCTCAATTCACTCACAAAGTTTCGAAAAAATTGATGTGTCTGGGAAACAACGTTTTCGCCGTTCAAAGTTTACCGTTTTGCACTCATTGTCGGTACTGTATCCAGAACAGATCCAAAAAAGTTCAGTAATTTAGAATTTCGAGCTTTGTGTATCTAAATTTGATAATGAAGTTGAAATTCCAGTCTTGAGTTCTGAAGGACTTTGCGCCTTCCTGCAAAACGTTGCATAGTTCTTCGAATTCCAGAAAGATTGAGGAGTTTCAATGAAAACTGACAAAATCTAAAGAATCCCAATTTATTTTCTTGAATTTTCATGGATTCTCCGGATCCCATCTCGTCTTGAAACTGAAACTTTCCAAATTTGAAGTCTCAGATTCACCGAATATGTATATTTCTTCTGGAAGGCTCCAATTTTTTTGCTGATCGTGACAATAGAGACGTCCAAACTTCACTTCGTGCCAGAATCTTGAAAATCTTTCTTGTTTTTTCAGTTGGTCAAGAAGCAAGCGGCCGCTGCTGAAATCGACGCAGCCACTCGCGAAGGAGTGAGAGAAGAACAAGACGGGGAAATGGTGCCAGTTGTCGACGGGCCCGAGGATCACCCGATCCATGAGGAGCACTTGGCGATTGTGGGAACTGAGGTAATGGTGGACGAGAGACGAGGAGTCAATGAGCACGAGGAGCACCCGATCCACGATGAGCCAGAAGTCATATAGATACCAAGAAACGGCCATCGAGAAGCCGCTAACTCCGCTCAACACGGATCACTTCCGATCGATGATGCAGCAGGCCACCCAATCGCTCTTTCGACGCCAGTTTCCATCTGGCGCCGAATCAGGGAAGAGAGAGCATCGGGGAGGGGAAGATCGACCAGTTCCGTGGCCGTGGACGGAGTGTCTGCGCGAAGTCAGCTTGCACCGGAGTGGCCAACATGGGACCGCCATCAATACACGAGCACCGCACCAGTGGCAGTTCGAGAACTCCTTCGGTTCCATTTGAGCCGGCGTGCCTTTAACATCTGCTTCTTGCCGGCCGCTACGTTTCCGAATCCCCGAACCGTGTACTTCATGATGATGAATGTGGAAACTTGGAGAGATGGATTCCGGAATCTCGTCGACACACAAAACACAAACATCGACCCTTCGAACTGGAAGCATCTCACAAACAAGAAATCCCAGATCTCCGATAGGAAACGAAATGCGATTTTCGTAGTCAGGATCCATCACCCGCGAGAGCTGCCGTTGGACTTCGAAAGCCATAACTGGAAGACCATTTTCTCGTTCACTCGTGAGTGGTTTTCCCGCATCTTTAGCATGGCGGTCTTTGAACCTGAAACCTGAATGAACATTTTTTCAGATGTCAACCAGTCCGCGACTCTTCCATGCGATTACGACCTCGGAGTGGATGAGGCTGGCGTTGTTGGCGGCGAGAAACCGGAAGCATCACAAGAACTTCGACAACGACTGGCGAGTCGCGGTGGACCAAAAGAAAGAGATCCTGGATGCGTTCGAAGACAAAGATGCTAAGTCCCGCCTTTCCAAAGTGCTCAAAATCGAGGGATATTCTCGGATGATGGATGAGGTGGAGAGGAGATTGAAGGGCAGCAGATAAGGTGAATATTTTAAATTGAATCGCACATACTCTGAACTTTGCGAGTCTTCGAGTGAACCCAATGTCGTTTCTTTCAGGTGGCCGTCGACCGACCTGATGCAACCGCCCACCAACACCTACTCCGTCATCCTGTGCCACTCTTCACTATTCCAGTTTGAGTTCCCACTTTATCCCAGTTCCATTTTTCCCCTGTTGTTTCTAAAATTCAAGTTTTTAGACGTTTTATGTATTGCAATCCCCCTATAAACCCCACCCTTGATTCTGATTCACCCCCGATTCCTTTGTGTTGCCCACTAGAATTTATAAATTTGTAGAATGAAGTGCCATGACTCAAATTGAAAAATACCAAATGACAACTTGGCATATAGCCAGAAACGGGGAGCTGGAAAAATGCAAGAGTAAAAATGAGTTCATATTGGCCATTTGGAGCGTAAATGCATATAGATCAAAATCGATTTGAAGGGACATGAGAGATGACAAATTTTTCATCCACGATAAAAATTACATAACATCCTTGAAATTTCAAACAACACTTAACAGTAGCGACCATCGTACCATGGGAGCGTTTAGGTACCAGATGATTTGTAGTTTTGATATTGTATCATTGATTGGGATGCTGATGTATCTGAAATTCGGAACATTGGGCCGGCAGGGACAGATTATAAGCTATGGCCAATTTGACTATCACTCTGGTCTGTAGATAGACTCGCCAAGATACAGTAGAATGCACTTCAGCCTTCGCGCAACGATACTCCGCTATGCCGCAGCGTTTTTAGTTAATTGTAAAGATTTCACACACTCACCTCTCTCCGACCACGCTACCCTTCATGTGTCTGCTCCAACCCTTCAACCAATAGAATATCTCTTCATTAGTCGCTCTGAATGTCCAACACGTTCCACGAGACTTCCCTTCAATCGTCCAGTTTTTGATGAGCCTACAGATGAATCCGAAAAACTCCATGAAAACAAAAAATTGATAGCCGAAATCGATCGTTTTGTTGGTGAGCGATAAGTAGACATCGAGACGTGGATGGTTGCCCGATTCGTTGCTCAGAACGAGTCTCTCCGCAGCAATGAATGTCGGATGAGTTCGGATGGTGTCTTTCACGGGAACCTCCAGCTCTTTCAATGGGTAACTGGAGGTATCAATGAACTCATCGAGGAAATGGAAGATGTTACAATACACAATCTCGAGCTCCTGGATACGATACTTGACGCCAACGGGGAGACGAAGGAAAATGAGTCCCTGGAGCTTTGGGACCTTGTTGATTTCCATTCGCTTCACATGAATCAAACTGCGGTCTCCGAGCAATTTGGATATCAAATACTTCTCGGCGACGTGAAGTTTCCTACTGTAGGTTACTCTCTCTTTCTCCTCACCCTTCAGAGTGGTCTTGGTGAGAATGATGCCAAAATAGGAACTTGGAATTGGTCCTTTTCGCTCTTTTTCAATGGAGTAGACTCGATTCTTAATGAGCTTCATGAACTCCTCCTGGCTCATCGATACGACATCCCCGGGTAAGAGCTCAACTTGATGTCGGAGCTCCCGCCATCCATCGGAGGCGACGTCGAAGTCGAATGTGGAGATGCCGGGTGCTGTGTTTGGATGGTCGATACACACCGACAACTTGTAGATGGTGTCGTTGACTTTGAGAAGGGTGTCGTCGAAGCAGAGGCGGTGGATTTTGAGGGGTACTCGTTGTTCGAGATTACGAATCGATGGGAGACGAGAGGACACGTCGAAGCTGGAAATGGATTTGATTGGGATGTCCGTACTAGGTTGGATGCTGGGCGGATTCCGGACATCACCGCAGACTAAGATCCGAGTAACTTCCGACTGCTACACAAATCGAATGGGTCTGAAGAGGCGAGTTTTGACCAGGACTAAAGGCCAACCTTACCGAGAAAAAGCTGTAGTGGCGCGACACCTAAGACACTCTTACTAGGGAAATGATGGGTATCATTGAAAAGAGGAGGTTCGAGGGGTGCAAACTGAGGGCTTCGAAAAGAAAAGAAAAAGAGTGCAAACTTCAAAAGCTCATGAATCGATTTCTCACAAATCGCGACAGATATTGAAAACCTGAGAACCCCTCATTCCAATAATACCCACATCTTGTCCACAAGGAATACAACTCACCGACAATTTGCTTCCATATGCTGGAGCACCGTGCTAAGGCTTTGATAGGAAAGGCCAACCATTTCGGACAACCAAAAATGACTATGGAGTCGGACTGAATAGCGGAGAGTGAGTACTGGCTAGGTTCGTAATTGGTCAACCCGTCTTTTTCGTGGGAATGTAGATTGCCTGCAGATGATGGAGGGTGACAGGTGAGAGTAATGAGCGATTAAAATGATAACAAAGGCCAGTGTTTGGTTTTAGCCAGAAGACACCAGATGACGTGGAAATGAAAATGTGGACGGGGCGGTTGACGAGGAGTCTGAAATTCCAGCCAAATTTTGATAACATGTTCCCTATGGTTTTCCTCTGTTTTCTCCAAAATTTCAGCCGGATTCGTAAAGTCTCCAAGTTTTCGCGGAGTCTGAATCACCCTATTATTTTTTGGGACTGAAATGTTATATCGTTTTTAATGAACTCAGACGAGAATAAACTTGCTGCCGGCAGGTTAATAGCCTGCCGGCAGGAACTTTTCTAAAAACGGCAGGCCAGCCATTGAACTGCCAGTGAAAAGTGGCTGCCGGCGACAGA
>LR543417.1:21118-34398 GCA_900536305.3 Caenorhabditis sp. 40 LS-2015 | reverse complement strand
TGAGGCGATAATTCAGGGGGAATTTGAGGGCAAAATCGAGAGACCCTGAGTTAGATCGCCGTCAAGTTGGCAATTTCCGCCGGAAGAGCGTTAAATTGACAACATAAAGAGTAATTTAGTGCAATATCGCTCAGCTTAAAGTTCTACACATTTTTGCAGTTGAAAATTTTTGATAGCTCCGCCCCTTTTTGAGATATGCGCTTTTCAAATGGGCACTCTCGCTGTCTGCGTCTTTCTGAGCACCAGCTTCAAAGACACATAACTCATGAAGAGGATATCAAAAGACTTTTAACTACAAAAATGTGTAAAATTTCAAGCTTAACAATTTTGTAACTAATAACTTTTTGCTAGCTCCACCCATTTTCCTAAAAGTTTCAAACTCACTATATAACACCGAAAATCCTATGACAAATCTCTCGTTGATTCTCCAGCAATGCAAGTTCCAATCGAATCTTGATCGACTTTCCTTCTACGAAAGTGTCATGCAATTTTGGCAGAACTGCATAATTTGTAGTCCGAAACTGCTCAGAATTCTTGTTTTTTGGATTTGGAAAATATTTTTGAAATTCCTTGGCAGTGAATTTCAAATCCACCCAATCGCCTATGTTCACCGGTTTCTGAGTTTCTACAGTAAGAAATCCGTCCTTTCCGGGGTAGGATTCTTGACACCAAACATAGTATTTATTGTGGTGGACCTGAAATTTTGAAACATATTTTTGAATTTTTCGTTATCAGCTCTCTGAAAGCTTCAAAATTATTTTTCAAAGTTTCAAAACTTGAAAGTTTAAACTCATTCTGAAGCTGTTAATTAGCTGATCTCGATTTTTCGAATTTGAAATTTAAGAAACAAATACTGTACCTGTCCCACGACGATTCCTGTTATATTCAATAAATCTACGGTCATATTAACAGATAATAAGAAAATAAGAAGAAAAATGAAGTCAAATGAAAAGTTTTATCATGAAAAAGACGCTCGTCTGTATACACACAACGATAAAAAATTGTCAGTTTTTCTCTGCGTCCCTTGCACTTTTCATTGTCCAAAAACGTTCTCGCGGTTTTGTGTGTTGCGCGCTGTCCGTCAACTTTGTCACCTGCAAAATTGCTCATCCTTAAATTCAAAACTTCTCTGCGTCTCTCGACTTTGCTGACTCTTCTGCTTGCCGAAGTTGAATACACAAAGCTCAAAATGGGGCGGAGCTATCAGTAAACGTTTAACTACAATATTGCTCAACATAAAATTTTACACATTTTTGTAGTTGGAAACTTTTCGCTAACTCCTTGCCTTTTTGAGTTATACGTATTCAAAGTATGCGCGCTGAAATGAGAGTGTGCCGTCTGCTTCTCTACTTCCTTGTACCCAATTCAAAGCACTATATCTCAAAAAAGGGCGGAGCTATTAAAACATTTTTTATTACAGAAATGTGTGAAATTTGGCGCTGAGCAATTTTTTCGTTTTTTGATAACTCCGCTCACTTTTAAGATATATCAATTTAAAGTTGGTCTGTAATTTTTAATGCTCGATTTGGATAAATACAAGTTTATTATATTGTTGTTGAAAATTCAAATTTCCGAATAAAAAAATTAGCATTTTAGATGAAGCACATTAAAAATCAGAGCATGATACATAAAACATGATTATTGAGAGAGGGAAAATAATAAGTGTATTCAAGTTTCAAAAAAAAGTTTCAAAAAAGAATCATAACTCGAAAACCATGAGGGTTGTCAAAAAATTGTCTACAATATTGCTGAGATCAAAATTTCGTACATTTTTTTGTTGAAGTTGTTTTTCTAGCTCCGCCTCTTGTTGAGTAATACTGAGTTGAAACTGTGCGCACTTGTTTTAGAGGACAAACTTTGATACGCTATATCTCAAAAAGGGGCGGAGCTAGCAAAAAATTTTTAACTAGAAAAATATGTAAAATTACAAGCTGAGCGACACAACACAGTATTTTATTTATTAGCTGTGTCTGTATTTTCACCAATAAATAACCGCTCAAAGCTTCTCAGGTACATCTCCCCTCTCCTCCGTCACAATCTTCGCCGCGTCTTTCAACTTCTGTCGCTCATCCTCCTCGGCATCATCCTGTTCGTCCGTTGGAATAGCGTAGATCTGCATCATCTCCTCCGGCGACTTTCCCTTGCCCATCAGAGCCACAATCTTGCACCCATAGTTGAGCAGCTGTTGGATATCCAGATAGTTGGCCGCCACGATGAGATTGAAAAGTTCCCGGTTATCAAGAGCGTCCAAGAACTTCTGATCCCACTCGGGAATCGTCACCCTCTTCGGCACACTGTCGTCGTCCACTGGCTTCGGCTCTCCTTGATGTTGCTCACACCAGGCGACCACCTTCTCCACAATTTCGCCGGGCATGTTGTCCAGGGGAAGAGGCTCGTTCTTCTCGGCTTCGGCGGCCGTGTAGACAAGATTCGAGATGAGCCCTTTGAGCAATTCGGATTGATGAGCCGCCAACTCGGATATTTTGAATCGGGGACCGGTTTTGCCTTGGACGTAGTAGTATTGAATTGGAGCGGCGGCTTCTAGAGCGACTTCTGGAGCCACGGAAGCTTGAGATTCGGTGGACATGGTTGGCAAGTCCTAGAAAATGGGATGATTGAAGAGAACTTGGAAAAGTTGAGATTCGAAAAATTGAGAATCCAAGTTGAAACAGAATCTACAATAGAAAAACTCAGAAGCCATGAGAACTCAGTATAGATGAAAAAGCGGAATCCATACAAGTTCAGAACCCAGGTAAGATCAAAATTCACCGATGTTCAGAAGCAACTGACATTCAGAATCCCTGTCGAATTTCGAAGAACTTTACAATTCTAAAAAACGAAACTGAAAAGTTTTGTTAAGCTGTCAAATTACCAGAAATTTTCAGAATATAAAAATGGGAATTCTAAACTTTAGAAGACGTCAAAACGGCTCTCTTCTTAGAAAGCCAGTGCTCCAAACGCTCGCCTGGATTGGATCGGTACCCGGGTGTCTAATTAGTATTTGATAATAACCAAGGTAGATTAGTGAGCCTAGCACCTGCCATTTGAATCCACGGCTCAATAATGGAGACTGAATGAAGGTTCCCCTCACTAATTGGAGTAGCTGTCTAAGAATCGAAAAGAGGTGGAAGGGAGAAACGGAAAAATGATGGAACCATGGGCAACTCGAAAGGAAGAGAACAAACGAAAAGCTTTTGTAGAAAAAAAAACCAATTTTCTCGATAAGTCTAGGCATACAGTGCTGCCCAAAAGTGTATGAAGTTTGGTGATTTTCAGTGAAAAATAATCAACTTTGAACAGTTGAAAAAGTATGTTCCAATTCTTTGATGTCTATAGAAAATTCATTTTTTGAAGTGTAAACTTCTCTCGCCAGAAAAAATAGATGAATTTTCAGTGAGACTAGACTGAAATTAGAAGCCGATTCGATTCTCCAAAAAAGCCTCCGAAAGTTTGAGGAGAATCGAATAATGTAGCCACGTATATTTATATGTACTATTCGATGGACATGAAGTGAGAGAAAGAGAGATAGAGACGCAGAGAGCGAAAGACATAGAAGAAGGAGGAGGAGGAAGCGATGAACGAACAAACAAGAGAAATTTGTGGTGGTGTAGGGTGTGTGTGTGTGTGTGGGATCCTTTTCCTCGGATGGTGAGTGAAAAGAGAGGGTGGCCGATGCAGGGAAGGGGAGGGGCAGCTGTTCCCCATGTACTACACCCCCCAGTACGGAGATTGAGAAGAAAGAGGAGAGAACGTTCTAGAGGTACCCTCTTGTTCTCTGAGTCTCTCTCTCTCTCTCTATGTTTCTCTCCTTTTCAACTGACCAGTGAGAGCGGTCAACTACAATGAGGGTAAAACTTTAAGGGCGCATAACTTGAAGAGAGGCGGAGCCATCAAAAAAGTTTCAGTTACAGAAATGTGTGAAATTATAAGTTGAGCAATATTGCAGTTGATCACTTTTTTATAGCCTCTTTGGTTTCAGAGATATGACGGTTTGCAGGTTTACGACTTTTTACCATTACAGGACTGATATTCGGCGATTCTGGAATTTTATTCGAAGACACAGTGAACGTAACAAAAAAAAAAAAGCTCAAAAATTTAAAAAAAACGACGAAAACCACGAAAAAAGTTTCGAAAAGGAGGGCTATGTCACATGAAATTTTACTATCTTCAGTCAGAAAAAGAAAAAAGAAAAAATTTGCTAACAATTTCGATCAATTGAATTTTTCAAAACGCTGAGCAGAAGTTGATGATGAAGAGCAAGTTCTTCCAGTTCCTGGGAAGTTGGGGTGTCTGAAAAATGGATATTCTTTAGTTTCCGAAATTCACGGCTTCGAAACGTCTAGGCATCCAAATGGCACATCTTAGAATTGTCCAGGTTTTGAAATTAGCCAGTTTAAAAAAGAAATCATTTTCAATTCACACAGAAAAATTGCGCTTTCGAAATTTCAAATTCCAGCCAAACTGAAACTCACACTCTACTGGCATCCGGTGCAGATTGTCTTGAAACTCTAGAGTTCCAAAGAGTTTTGGGATTCGGAGAATTCTGAAGATTCTGATTCCCAGAATCCGAACTTCGATCCTTATCATCCTGCGGGATTTCATAATTCCTCGGATCGTTTATGATCCGGAGATTTTGAAACGGAATCTGAATTTCAGAAGACGTCGGGAGATCCGAATCCTGAAGAAGTTGGACACGAAAATTTGCCACGACTCTTTCCACCTCCCAGAAACACCACTGATTCTCATCTTGTCTCTGGGTTTCGGATGTCTTGGATTCGGGGACTTTGATGGGATTCTGAAGACGTCGGATCACGACTCCGATGGTTCTGAAAAAAGAGGATATTTTCTCAAATGTCACAATTTTTGCTTCAAATAGTGTAACTTTTTGTAATTTTTGCCTCAAGTTTTCCGATTTTTGACCTGAATTTCAAGATTTTTGACTTGAAATGTATAATTTTTAGCTCGAATTTTGTTGATTTTTCGCTCGAAATAAAAAAATTTTACTGGAAATTCATAATTCTTGGCTCATAATTCACACTAACTTTCCACCTTGTCCCTTCGCATGGTCCACCCGAATTCGGATACACGAGCACAACAAATGCCGAACAAAGAACGAGTCCATATCGCTGTGAGTGTTCTCTCCAATGCTCAGGTTGACGATGAGCTGAAAACTTGAAAAATATTGTCATTTTTCAGCGGCGAATTCAAATTTTTTGAGAAAATCAAACCTTGGGATTCTTGACATCTGGTCCTTGTTCAACTCGAAAATCTTGACGGGCAATGATACTAATGGTTTTTTTGACAAACGCTGATTTGTTGAATCGATTTTGACTGGAAATTGGAACGATTTTCTACTAAAAATTTGGGAATTTCGGCTCAGAATTCTACGATTTTCCAAATGCTTCAAAAACGTACTCAATCTTCACAGACACCATCATCCCAGCCGAAACATTCTGTCCGGTACTATCAATCATCGGTGGAGACCCGAAAACCGCATTTCCATGAGCAGTCCAAACGAGACCCCACGATCTTTTGGACCATCTTGTTTCACCTGGATTACGGTCGACATGGACCACAAATGCAGTGACGATCTTCAGGATCTGGAAGACATGTGAACTTTAGGTCAAAAATCATAAATTTTGAGTCAAAAATCTCGAAAATTTTTGAACTTTTTCCTCACTCTTTTCTTTTTTGCCGACTGATTTGCCGTCCTGATCAGCGGAACATTCTGAATGCCCCGGTCTGCTTCCTCAGGTTCCTCTTGAATTCGTTCAGAAGGCGTGACGTCTTCTGAATCTGGAGGATTTTCATTTTGAACATCCAGAGAGTGACTAGAGGGGCTTTCTCCCATCTTCGAATGGTTTGGAGCTTTTGGAAATTCTGGAGACTCTGAAGACGTCCTCCAATTGTTGAGTTCATCAAAATTGGGGGGAGATTCTGAAGTTGAAGATTCTGAGTCCAACATCATCTGATTCTTCCCAGAATACTTCCCGAAATCTTTGAGTTTTCTGGCATTCGCCAGATCTTCTAATGTAGCTGGTGGAAGTTTGGCTGGAAAAAATGCAAATTTAGAATCTGATTCCTAGATGTTGAATCTTGAATTCCGGATACAGAATGATTCAAAATCGAAAACTTCTCACATTGAAATTTTGGTGCCCTTCTTATTGCATTTTCCTCGATGAATCTGGAGTTGCCGTTCATTCTCACTTCAATGGATTCTGGAGAATTCTGAAAACTGGAAGTTCAGAATCTTGGAGGTCTTTTTGAAACGTCAAGAATGAGAGAGTAAGGAAAAAGAAGAGACGCAGAGAACGAAGAATTAGTCTTTTTTTCGAGAAGGAGGAGAGGAGAAAACGAGAATATTTTTTTCTTTTTTTTCGGTATGGATAATTGATTACAGCAATAGAAGAGCTTCAAAACGAGTATAAATATGCCCTATTTTTGATGACCTTCAACCACTTAAACTAGGCCAGTTTTCAGCCAAATGAAAACTTTTTTTCAGATTTCTGAATTCCACAGAATTTCAGCTTCAATGAAATTACAAACAAGACTAGGTGCCAGGTTTTTCTGGTTGAGTTTCTTCTCGCTTTTTTTACAAAAGTTTTTGGCCCCAAAAATTGCATCTTTGGAAGCGAAGTAACGCTTCGAGAAGACACAGCCAGACCGTAGAGACATTTGCACTTTTAGATCTTTTTTTTGTAGCTTCCAAAAGTTGATCTATGGCTATTGTTGAATTTTTGCAATATTTGTGTGTGCGAAAGAGAGGTTAGAAGACATATTATGTAAGACGCAAAAATTGGGGGGGAGTAAGAGAGAAGCGAGACCGAAATGGAGAATCGAAAAAGGGGGAANTAAGACGCAAAAATTGGGGGGGAGTAAGAGAGAAGCGAGACCGAAATGGAGAATCGAAAAAGGGGGAAACGAGGTGGGTGTGAGATTGAAGAAGACGAAGAAGAGGCAAGAGAGAAAAGCATCAATCAGAAATGTAAAGGGGGGGGGGGGGTTATAAATGACCGATGAGGCAGCCTTTGTTCCAAATCAAACAAATCATCAAATATGAGATTATTCGAATCGAAAATTAGAATGAAAAGGAGTAGTACACCTCCGCAGGTAAGACATACGAAGGAAAAAAAAACTGAAATCTGATTCAGCAGAGTAAGAGCTTCAAAATGAGTATAAACACGGCTAGGGTCCGCCCACGTCTCATTTTTAGTAGGGTCCCGGAGACCACAAAAAGTGGGCGGAGCCTAGCCTGTTTAGGCTCATTTCGAAGCTTTTTGCTTGCTAATTCTGTCTTATGCTTTGAAATTTCAAGATTCAGCCTGAAAACTTGGATATTCGAAATCAAGAAACTTTCCATTTCATGGAGCTTGAGAAGCCATCATATTCCGATTTATCCAATTTTTCAAAAAACTCAAAAAAAAACCCCAGGCACCTTCTTAAAGCTTTCTTCATTACTATAAATGTTTAAAAAACCAGGCAAATGAATAATAAGGACTGATGACAAAAAATGGTCCGAAGTCCGTCAGTCCATCATTTCTTGTTGTTGGTTTGGCGGGAATCTCCTGGAATTCAAAATTTTTTTAAATTTCAAATCTGGGCTCAGCACGTCGAAAGCTTCAAATTGAGTTTAAAAACGCTGAGGCTCCGCCCACTTTGTGTTTTTAGCCTCCAAGCCCACCTATGATCCTCCGGCCTCTCAAAGTGGGCGGAGCTTAGGCGCGTTTATACTCATTTTGATGCTCTCGATGTGCGGAATCTAGTTCCAACCTTTATTTTTCTTTTTTCTCGCATTTTTTCCAGATCTGGATGGAACAGTTTCTTCTCGGAATCTGGAAGACGTTCCCCAGTTATCTGGAATGGTGGTGCGGAACCTATTGCAGTTTTGGGTATCTGAAAAACGGAAAATTTTGAAAATCTAGAGTTTTGAAATATTCAGATTTACCGTGACGAGGTCCAGATTCAGAAGACGTGGAGCCTCGATTGTTGGGTTTTGGAGATTCTGACAAAACATCATTCATGCTCCGTTCACCCAAATATCTGGGGTCTGAAAATTGGAGTATTCTGAATACTGAAGGATTTTTAATTACTGCACCTTCAACTTGTGGTGCCTCTGAATTCGATTTTTCAGAAGACGTGGCGCCTAGTTTGTCGGCGTCTGGACTTTCTGTGTCGCTGGTTTCCCCGAATCCTCGGGTTCCTGAAAAATACAGAATTCTGAATTCTGAAGGAATTCTGAATCCTCACCTCTCACTAGATGCGAGTAAAGATACGGTGCATCTAGATCCGAGTACTCAGAAGACGTGGAATCTCGCCGAGTTCTAGACGATTCAGAATTCCAGAGTTCTCCTGATGAGTTCAACGGATGTCCACGATTCTGACCTGAACGCTTCAGTCAAGTATATCTTGAGAATTAATAGGGCTATGAAAAAATGTTCAACTACAATATGGCTTAGCTCAAAATTTAACTTTCTGATAGCTTCGCCCCTTTTTGAGTTATGTGTCTCTGAAATTGGTGGGCGCCGTAGCGCAGATAAGACACCCAGACGAAAGGGAAGATGCAGACGCTTTCAGTGGGATGCGCCAACTTTGAAAGCGCATACCTTTAACTACAAACATGTGTAAAATTGAAAGCTGAGCAATTTTGTGGTTGACAGCTTTTTGATAGCTGTTTTAGTTTTTGAGATTTTTTGGGTTTTTTTTAAAGCTGAGCAATGGACACCGACCTTGGAAACGTTGCTCGTCTCTTCGGAAATGCTGGTTCTGACCTTCTTGGTTTTGGTGTTGCCGATTGTTGCTCATTTTGAATGACCTTTAAAATAAAATTCTGAAAAAGTTGAGTAAAAAATCAAGAGAAAAAAAACGGTGAAAATCAGAAAAAATATAGAACAAAAAAATTTTTCAAAATTGTTTGGATTCCAGGTACTTTACGAATATTCTTCCCAAAAAAACCTTTTTTCCCCTTTCGGGTTTCCAAGACTCCAATTTGCCGCCCAGTAACCATTTCCATGAAAGGGACACAACATTTTTTTAAAGTTTCATCGTGGCTTTTTTTTGAAACGCTACTTTATAATTTTTTTGACTTTCTATACTCTTGCTCATCCAAACCTGAACAATGTGCATTTTTTCTTTTGGGTGGGAATTTTAGTCGTTTGAGTCAATATTCGCTACTCGTTTGGAAACTAGAAATTTCAACATTTACAAGGGGGCCTTATTAAAATTTGGGAGGTCTAGCCCACGTGTGACTAGACTATTGAGAACGTGAGCACTAATAAGAAGGCGTGCAGAGCACCTCATCTGAAAAGCAAAAATGGAGAGAGAGAGAGAGAGAGAAAAAAGACGCAGAGATAAAGGTGAGCGGAGCTTAGAGAGAAAGAGCACTTCCACCACAACATGGGGGTAGATATAATCATAAGGGGGTGGGGGGTGTTGCCGTGGATATGGAGAGCGAAAGAAGAATTTGAGACATTTGAGTAGTGTCTCATTTCTGGCAAAGAAATGAATGTGTATATAACTAGCTAGAGACATATTCTAGACGTTAGTACTACAACATTTTTGGACTTACAATCACATTTTTTGTTGTGAGAAATCGAAGGCCTGAGTCTTGAGTCCTTGAGCATTTTTCTATTTTTTAGATTAGGATTTCCTTTGATTTTTCCGAAAAGAAGTTTGACTGGTTTCGGGATTCAGAGAATTCAGAAGAAATTGGTTGACGTCTGATATCTTTTGGGAAATGCTTTGAAGGTTTCTTTTTCCTCCGATTTGAGAATCCTCCATTACCTCAGGATTCAAACTTTTCCCCACCAAATGTCTGCTAAACTTTCGCATTACTCTCGAAACCCAAATGACCTTCTTCTAATTCGAAAAGCTATGCCTCATCCCTCTTCTAAAAGTAGAAGAGGTAGCAATGTTTACATCTATTCTAACAACATTTTTGGCATCGGAATTTGAATTTGAATATCGATGGAAAAAGGGGAAGGGAGAGGAGAGGTAATGAGAATGAAGGTGAGAATGGAGGAAAGGGGATTAAAACAAAGATTTTTTGAAAAAGTGTAGAAATCAAGATTGAGACACTTATTTTCGTTGAAAAAAGTAATATTCTTGAACTTATGCATATTTTTTCAAAACTTGTGAGTTTCTGAAGTTCGCATTTTCTGCACACAACAACACGCGAACTTCGGAAGCTTTCACTTCGAGGTTTCAGATCTTCCATTTTCCAATGTTACCCCAATATCACTATAGGCGAGGTCATGTTTGCTGTCTCTCATTTCAGAATCTGAAACTAGAGGATCGATTTTATCTTGAGCCAAATTATATGAAAAAAATTCAACTAGATGAAGCGAGTAACCTCCTGGTAAGACCCTGAAATTTAGAATCCCTCAGACGTTAACATAGATCAAAGCTCTAAATACAAGAGTCACCGTAAATCATAGTTTTGTTTTGGTAATCTGATACCTCCAGTAGTCTCCCTGTCTCCATAAAACGAATTGAGACGATTGCGGTAGGATTCTTTGATCTACAAAAACATCTGGAGTCTAGATCAAAGTGTTAGATACGAGTGTGCATATTCAGAAAACAATGAAAAGAAGAGAGATAGGATCTCTCAAAATATTAGGGTTCTATTTCTGGATTCTGAAGTTTATGTCCGATTTGATAGTCAAATTTTGGGGATGGAACATTCGTATTGAATAGTTGACATTCTCGGCAACTCTCGGCAAGTCTTGCACAAGGCTACCACAAGTCTAGCACAGGCCTTCCACAAGTGTTACGTATAATCATTCTAAGAGTTGTGGTAAGCGTGTGCTAAACTTGTGGAAGACTTGGCTGAGACTTGTGGTAGTGATCGCTTTCCCCAAATTTTTTGTATTTTGTGATTTGTTGAAAACATTTTAAAAAACCATTTTATATGAGAGAGTTAACCAAGAATAAATTTCGACAAAGAAACAATTTTTCAAAAGATTAGAAAATTCTCAAATATCGTATGGTTCTGTGTCGATGTCGTCGTCGTACAATGTAGGAGCCCGAGATGCGTTTCTGTGAGACTTCCAGCTTCTGATTGATTCGACCTATCTGTAATAGCTCTTATCTTGCACGTTTCTTCTGGTAACTTGAGCTCACCGTTACTGAAGGAGACATATTAATACATTATGCCATCGAGAAGTTGTCTCAACCCAAACTTTGTGAGATTTTTTTCTGAAGATCGCGGAAATAAAGCCGATAGCGTCTTCGGTCAATGAAAGCAAATGTTTCTCTTCGGAAAGTGTTTCCTATTCTCACCAAAATCATTGTCAGATCGGTCACTATCCTCGGGAAGACTTGGAATTATGCAAGATGATTCTAAAATTCTTCTGTTATTTACATTTCCTTTCCGATCATGTACCTGAGAATCGTACTTGAAAATCCTCTTCCTTTTCGTTCACATCATCGAAATTCTCATGTTCATCTGAATGATCACCTTCATGTTCAATGAATTCTGTTCGATCTGTCATTTCATCTGACTTTTCGAACTCTCGAATCGGCTGATTTTCAACTGGGATCAATGAAGACAATGATTTTTCTGAAAGAACACAGTAATTTTGAAGAACGTTCCTTGCAATTACTAACGGGATATTCTCCTAGCCTTGATTCTTCTGATTCTTTCGCCAACCATTGAACATTCCTCAGTGGCGATTCGTTCCATCGTTTTTCGCTACTGTTTTTGCCCTGAAAAACCTTAGATATGAGAAACTCAAAAAACAATCAAAAGTATCAATTAAAAAATCACAAGTACACACATTGTGAGAGATAAAAAAGATGGAAAACGAAAAAAAACTGGAAATGAAAAGCATCACCGCTCTATGAAAAATCGATAATCAACCTTTGGCCAAGACTTGTGGATCTTGGCAGCCGCACCTGGCGAGGCGCAAAGTTGGGCCAAGACTTGTGGGAGTCTCGAATCCAGTGGTGTGCGCGCAAAATTTGGGCAAGACTTGTGAGTGACCTGTCCCAAACTTGTGAGAGGCAAAGCTAAAACTTGTGTAAGCTCAAAGTGTGGCCAAGACTTGTCGAGATTTGCCGAGATTATACTCAACACCTGCTAGCGACGTCCAAAAGTCGAGTTGCACTTTCCCACCAGTTCAAAAAATTTGAAAGACTGTATTACATCATCATCATCAACTTCATTTGATGACACCTCTTCTCTCTCTCTTTCTCATAAAAATGCACTTGTACTTTTTTCAAAACTTCAAAAATAACATCTAACGAACGATCACACATGAAAAGGACGTGGAGAGCGGAGGTTCTATGAGCCTCAGAATCTTAGAATCTCAAAAAATCATCCATTATGAGATCGTTGAAAAAGATTTCAACTTTAACACTCTCCTGGTGGTCGATCAAAGATCTCAGAATGCAGTAATTAATATCCAGATACTCTCAGAATTCCCTTCAACCCAAGATTCCAAAACCTGGGATTCTTGGAGTCCTAGCAAGATTCAGAAGCCTCCCAAACTTCGAAACCAAAACTGCCATCGATATTTCAACAACACCACAACAATCACTCACTTTGTGTCCTGCGCCTTTATCCAGAGCCGTCTAGTCGAAAAGCTTCTTCAGTGAATCACCTCGACCTTCCAGAAGTTTCCATCATTTGCATACAATCTCTCTCTACTCTCCTCTTATCACCCACTATCTCTTTTCCCCTCCTCGTTGTCCATATTCTCTCGCGTCGGGTGCGCGGCACCGCGTGGCTCCTCGTCGTTTTTATGGCCGACGAAATAGTGTGAAAAGTTTGAAGACACAGGATGCTAGAAAAGTCCGATTGCGGCTGGGTTTTAGGCCACGCCCCCTCTGTTTTTGGCCTCTCTAGATAGTGGAGATGCCACTCTCTCTCTCTCTTTGGCGCGCACTTTTCTCATTTAGATGTGCAGGTAGTTGCAGGGGGTACGGTAGGTGTTTTCATCTTTTGCTGACTTGGCGACCATTTTTTTGGAGTACTGTAGAGTTTGGCCGAGTGCCAGGTTTTTCGAATTTCCCGCCAACTTTTTTGAGAGGCAAATTTGAAAATTTTTTTTTTCAAGGTTGTCAGCCGCTTTCAAACTCTCTAAAAAGATATACAGCAAGTTTTGTTTTTGGTATGCAGCCAGTTTACGTTTTCGGCACCCTGCCAAGTTTTTTGAGGTTCTCATAAAAAAAGAGAGTTTTGGACAAGGGAAATTTCTTGGTTTTAGGCACTTTCTTTTGAAAAACTTGGCATGGTTCCAAGATTTTAGAATCTTCAGCTTTCATCTTTTTTTTTTTTTTTT
>LR543417.1:0-21068 GCA_900536305.3 Caenorhabditis sp. 40 LS-2015 | reverse complement strand
AGTTTTTATTTTTTTTTTTTTTTTTTTCGATTTCTCATCCTAGAATTTGTTTTTGTATTTTTCTTTGCGTCTTTCCTCTTTCCTAGATGCCTTGATCCCTCTTTGATTTTTATGATTTTCAGTCAGTTTCAGAATCTCAAATTAGACGAACAGCGCCTTCGACTGGATCCACGGCCACCAGGGTAAGTATTTCTGAATTCGGTTTTGGGTCCCACCACGAAAATCACTGAAACCTATACGGAGTAGAACCTTGTGGTTAAGCTCATTCTGAAGCACTTTAACTAAGGCGAATTCAAAAAAATGGATATAATTTTTAGTTTTTAGAAATAACACGACTGGAATCGCCGTTTTAAGAGCTTAAAAACGGTATAATCATGATTAGATTACGAAAAAGTTTTTCGTGTCGAGACCCAAAAATTCGAAGTTTCCAGAACAGGGCTTGTTTCTTTTGAAGCTCTAAACACGCTGGTTTTGAATATTTTAATTTCATCAAAATTCAATAAGAATTGAAGAAGCTAATTGTAAAACAGTGAAACTATTTGAAAGTTAGAAAAAAAGGAAAGTTAGAACTCTCTATTGATGAATCTTTTTCAGGAATCGTGATCGAAGACCCAAAACGAAATGGGTCATCCGATTCAAATATAGTGAGAAGGAAGCGGCAACACTCGCCTTCAACAATATGATGGAGCGATTGGAGGAGGAATCCGACGAGGAAGATTGTGAGGCGGCTGTATTGGAACCTCAAGATCTCACTGATGATGGTTTCTTTAGTGTCCAACACATGATCCTAGTGAATATGGATCAAACGGAAAATATGGGAATAGTTGAGGTAAGAAATTGAACTTTTTTGTGAGATCAAATAGGAAAATTCGAAACTATTTCAGGGGAGAGAACCTGGAGCTTCTGATTTCACTGGATCTGTGAATCAGATGGATACAGTTGAGGTAAAACTTCAAGGACCAGACTAAGAAGTTGTATTAATTTTTCAGGAGAAAAAGTCTAGGGATTCAGATTTCACTACAAGGGGAGAAGTGGGGGAAACAACTGAGGTAAGTGATTTCGAAAATCAAACTCTTTTGATCTCAGATTTTTAGAATCTCACTATCAGAATCTCAGAAACAAGTTTTATTTTTCAGGACTGGAAACCAGAAGATGCTGATTCTGCTCAAGGTGACGAAGAGAAGGATGAAGTTGAAGTAGGAAGTTTCAAAGACCAGACTGGTAGAGGATTTAGAATTTTCCAGATAATGGAAGCAGAGGATTTCGCCCCTTTTCCATCAATGAAACCAGAATCTGATGAAGTCGTGGAAGTTCAAGGAATTCCAACGACATCTGCAGGATCATTTGGAGCCCCTGAAGTGTCAAAGGATGCAGACTGTCTTGGAGAAGTTGATTCAATGTTTCGCTCTGGACCTCTAATTCCTTTTTTGGTTTCGTCGTCGTCTTCCGAGGTGTCTGGAGCGGTACCAGGGGCTCCAGAACGCCTTCAATCACAGTCCTCGGAAGGAGCATTCCCAACGCCTTCAACTGCTTGTGAACCGATTCCGGGAAAATATCTGTGGGCGAGAAAGATCAACACTCAGAGAATCGTCGGCTCTCGAATAACAACCCGACATGCTTGCGCGCTCGGCTGTTGGGGAGTGGCATCTGGAAAGTGTCCAATATCGTACTCATTCAAAAAGGGGATGTTGGAGAGCGTAGAAGAGGGAGATGAAAGAGATTCCGATGGGGAGCCAGAAGATTCAAAACGATATGAGGATCCAGAAGAACAAATGGATACGAATGAAGTCGTGGAATTTGAGGATCGTTACCCAGAAGATTCAAAAGAACCCAGGGATTCAGATGAGCTTATGAATTCCAAGGATAAAGAGTTAGAAGACTGTAAACCTGATGAGGATCCTGACGAACAGATGGATACCAGTGGTTTCTTGGATGTTGAGGATCAAATCGGAGAAGATTCTAGAAGTCTTAAGGGTTCCGAGGAACACACGGAAACTGAGGAGGGGAGCCACAAGGATCGAGAAGGCTTTGGAGCATCTGGAGAGACTTCAATGGGTCATGAAGTAATGATGCCAACTTATGCCACACTGTCTCCTGGACATCTACAAACCACAGCTGAGACTTCTAAGGATCTCAATGGCTCAGGAGCGTATGGAGCACCCACTCAAGTTGAGTACCTGCACACCATCCCGGAGTCCATCAAGAGTGTCCAGGTGCCTCCTAGGCCTCCTGTGAACCTCGCTCATCACGGACGACCTACCATCTTTGGAACGAAACTCGAGAGTGCGCAGGCGTATTTCCAGAATTTGCTGGAAGCTCAGAAGAGAAGGGTAAGTGGATAAGCCTCCCTCCACTTGACCTGTTCTAAACATCTTTACTTTCAGAGTGTCGCATGGTCGTCAGCTAGATCTGTCACCCCTCGATCACCACCAGCTGTATCCAGAGGTCTTTCTCCTTTTGGCAGTGCCGGATCTCCAATTCTCAAGAATCGTCAGAGCCGAAAAACAACGGTGTGTTCTGTAGCACAGTTCCGTCTCATTTTCAATCAATCCTTATTTTCAGACCCCAACTGAATCGCGATCTTCGACCTCCGTCCGTAATAACGGATCCTCGATTCACCCAACTTGTGGAACTACATTTCAAAGCACTCAAAAGCCAAAGATTGCTCATAATCCCAAAATGATGAAGCTGCTTGCTCTCCAATCCCTGGGTTACACGGGATCGTATGATTGTGCTCTTGCTGGTCCAGAAAGTCAAACCTCTCAGCGCCAATCGTCAATGCTCGGAGCAACTCCTTCTGTTCTGTTCAACGATGGTGAGCCATTTCAGCCCATTCGTCATGATCCTTATCTTTGCTTGTAGTTCAAACTTCGCAAGGATTAGAAGACTACCGCCCTTCAACTTCAGGCCAAAACGGAAACCGATTTCTCGCGGTGCCCCCTGGAGTTCATGGAGCAGTTTATCGAGAATCGGAGAGCCCACACCTTCAAGATTCTGGAGCTCAAAACCAAGCGTCGTGTATCTCGGAGGCAGCTGAAGGTTTTGGACCTCAACATGAAAGCGGAGGTCCTCCGAATCCTTCTGAGTCCTTTGGAGCGGATTCAGAAATCCATGGAGCCCAGCAAGTCTCTATGGATCTTGACTACTACGCGGACCAAATCTCGTCACGGCTCGACTCTCAGCAAGTCCAAGAATATGAAACTCCTGCTTCATCGGCTCAGTACTTCCAGCCGGCCAATGGAGCTCAAGAACACGGATATTATAGGATCCCGGACACAAATGCGTTTCGACAGGCGGCTCCGCCCACATCTTCCTCCTCAAACCAATGGGAAGCCGAGGAGGAGTACACGCCACAAATGGATCGGTGGGCTCACTTCGAGGAGGAGGTTACTGCCCAACCTGCACATCAGAATACGGTAGAGGGATTCCAACCTGACACTGCTCCAGCCCCGCCCCTTTCTAGATCCGGGGGAACACTGGAAGTGCTGGAACGGAGTGAAAAGTCAGAAAGCCATCAGAATACTTCGATTCGAGAGGAAATTGGACGAAAGTGGAAAGAAGTGTCTGGGCAGGAGCTCAGAGTCTCACACAAGGATTCTGAAGCATCGTCAAGGATTCGGGAGAGTTACGATGCTCCGATGGATCCTGAAATTGAAGAATCTGAAGTCAGGGATTCAGAAAGTGTGAAGGAAGAGTCTGAAGTCGAAATCAAGAATTTGGAGGGTAGGGCTGAGAGTTCTTTCCGTTCAGATGCCCCCAAGAATTCGACTGACGAAGACTCCAAAACGCCTGAAGAAGATCCAGAAAGTTCTGGGAAAGAACCTGGAGAGTTATCAAGCTCTGATGATTCGTCGGATTCCGACGACGATTCAGATGCCCCCAACAGTTCGACTGGCAATTCTGGAGACTCAAAAACCCATGAAGAAGATCCAGCAGAATCCAAAAGTCCAGAGTCCCGCCACGATGATTCGGAAGCCCAACGTCGACATTCCGGCACTCAGAATCGGCACCTCTCGAATCTGGGGCTAGAAATGTCGTCGTCAGACTCGGACGAATTCTGAACAACAGCACAATGGTGAGTATGAAAATGCGCGCTATTGACAACTAATGTACTGATAGAAAAAATTAAATTTGAACTGATCGACTTGACACTAACACTGTCATGTTCAGCACGTTGAGAGATTCAAAATGAGTAAAAACGCGGCCAGACTCCTCTTAATTTGAGTTTTGATGACCGAAACTGCGGGGGTCTTAGCTCAAAGTGGACGGAGCCTAACCTTATTTATACTCATTTTGAAGCCCTTGACGAGCGGACCCAGGATTCGTTACTTAACTTTTGAAAGTTTCAGATTCAAAGAAGAAGAGGAGCCCCCGAGAAGCAGACTCCCCTGGAAACTCCTCTGACCATTGCTTTTTCATCTCGAATGTTTCCAAATTTTCTAATAATGCATTGTAATGTAAAATTTTCGAGAAATTTTAAATGTTCTTAAATATTTCTTCTAATTTTTTCAATGTAATCATCAGATTTCTCCCTCCCTTCTGTTTTGTGTCTAGAATTTTCAATTTTTCCAAATTTCAAAATTCGATGTTCGATATATTTTTCCATTTTTTCAATTATGAACATTGTGACTAGAACAGACCAACGGAGATTTTCAGTTGCAAGTTTATTGAAAATGAAAAAAAAATGAAAGAAACAAGATTATTTTCAACAAAACGACGGTGGTGGTGAGATGACAGGGAGAAGTAAAGTCATAAAAATTAAATTAACAAAGATATGAACAGAGAAGAAAAAAACATCTGGAAGGAAACGAACAGAGAACACTACAACTAAATCACTAGAAGATCATATTGGGATGGGGAAATATCGAGAGAAAAATGGGGGCGGAGTCTCTATGGCTGTCCCTCGAAGGCCTTGGCGGCCGGATTGTCCTTGGGTGAGTTGGAGAAGTCTGGCTTGAGACGCTTCTCGGCGAGCTCTCCATACGGGTTGAATCCGAGACGCTCCATCTCGGCCTTCATCAGCTTCTTCTTCGACTTGGGGTCCTTCTCCTCGACGGTGAGCGGTGGCTGGACTTCCGTGAAGACGCCCGTTCCGATGGTCTTGGTGCCCTTGCGAATCGTGAAGCGTTGTTGCGGCTCGATGAACATTTGCGAGTTCAGCGACAGCTCGACTCTGGAAATTGAAGGGAATTCATATGTTTTAAGTCAATCTTCATGGATTTTTATGTTCGAAAGACCGAATTTTTAGTCTAAAATCGACCAAGCTCCCAGAGCTCTCTGAGCGGTATTATGAGGGCCAAAAATCATTTACAATAACCCAGAGAACCTATGTCAACGAACTTTCTAGCTCAAGTTACCCCTCCACAACAGACAAATCCACACTCACTCAGCCGACTCTCCAGGCATGACAAAGTCCTTTCCAATGATCTTAACACTCGCTCCACTGTCCCAAGTCAGTGAGAAGACGTGCTCGCTGAAGTAGTTGGCGATCGGCGTCTTGGCGCCTCCCTCGCTCTCCTTCAACACGTACAACTGCGCCTTGACCTTGTCGGTGACCTTGTGCTTGTGTCCTTGCGGCAAGAGCACGCATCCTCGACGCACATCCTTCGGTCCGAGACCTCTGAGCAGCACACCGAGCTGATCTCCGGGCTCCGCTTGATCGACAGTCTTTCTGAAGGACTCGAGTCCGGAGATGGTGGATTTGACGGTGGTGCCGTCCTTGGTTCCTCCTACGATCTCGATTTTGTCGCCACGCTTCAGAATTCCTCTCTCCAACTTTCCAGTGATCACTGTACCACGTCCAACGATGGAGTAGACGTGCTCTGCGGCGAACATTGGCTCCTCGTTGACTTTTCTCTCTGGGATCACGAATTTGTTGTCGAGCACGTCCAAGAGTTGCTTGACGGCTTCCTCTCCAATTTCTGGCTGCTTTCCTTCGAGGGCGCAAAGAGCGGATCCGAAGATGACTGGGCAAGTGTCTCCTGGGTATCCGAACTCGTTGAGCTGCTCTCGGATGTCCATTTCGACGAGCTCACGGGTCTCCGCGTCGGGCACCTCGTCCACTTTGTTCATGAACACCACAATGTTCTCCAATGGGACGCCGACCTGTCTGGCTAACAGAAGATGCTCCTTGGTCTGTGGCATTGGTCCGTCAGTCGCGGCGACGACGAGAATAGCTCCCTCCATCTGCGCGGCTCCTGTGATCATGTTCTTGATGTAATCGGCGTGTCCGGGGCAGTCGATGTGGGCGTAGTGACGTTTCGCGGTCTCGTATTCGAGATGGAAGGCGTTGATGGTGATTCCGCGAGCCTTCTCTTCTGGCGCGTTGTCGATGTCCTCGTACTTGCGGTACTTGGCTCCTTTGGAGGTGGCGAGCACTTAAAAAACGGATTTTTAGACTGGAAAATGGATGAAACTGCAACATGCTCTCAAAAATAGGTTCAGAAACGTCAAATTAGTCTAAATGTCTCAATTTTCAAAATCCACATTTCTAGAAATGGAAACTAGGTTTGTAGAATGTGTTTAGCAGATTTTTAGCCTCGAACGGCTCTCTAGGTCGATTGAGCCTTCTTCTTCACCCCTACCTTTGGTGATAGCAGAAGTCAGTGTGGTCTTTCCGTGGTCGACGTGTCCGATAGTTCCCACATTCAAATGTGGCTTATCTCTCTTGAAAACTGCCTTTCCTCCTGGCACGGCCAAGTGACGCGCTTGCATCAACGACACTTGCTGCATCTTCTGCTCGCAGAGTGTGACGGTTTCTGGAAAATTATTCGTGGGTAAAATCTAGTATTGCAGAGATTAGAAGACGAAAACTTACTGAAAGCGCCTGCATTTCGGCTGAGGAGGCTGAAAATCTGCATCACGGCCCAAATTCGGAGTTTCCCTGAAAAATGACGAAAATATGTGGTTTCAGGTAGGGATTTTGATGGCGATTCAAGAAAAACCAATGGAAATTTTAATTTTTCAATTTTGCAAACAAAAAATTTCAAAAAATGTGACGAAAAATGGCTGAAAATGAGGGAATAGAGAGGTTTGGGAAAATGACGAAAATGTGTCCATTGAGTCTGCAAACACCGGATCCGGCGCGCAATTGCACAGTTTTGTCTACCGTGGTCTCCCGCGAATTTCTTTCAATTTTTGCTCATTTTTTGGCGGAATTTCTGGGGATTTTTTGAAATTTTCAGCTCAAAATCTTTAGAAAAAAAAAATCTCAAATCGACAGTGTTGCGTACAGAGCATCAAATTTTTTTGCCCGCGAATCGTCTACCGTAATCCGTTTGTTTTCGTCCCACTCCCTGCCGATCTCGTGTTCGTCTCATCGACCTCTTGGTCGATTTTTTTCCGATTTTTTTTGGGTTTTTCATCGATTTTCAGCGAAAATAAGGGGAAACTCGGTAATTTTTGTGTTTTTCTCCTCTAGAAAGTTGCTGATAAGACGATGCTTCGTGTAAAACTTGATGATAATTGATAATTTCCTGCGGAGACATCGTATTTCTTATCTCACATTCGAGGCTAATCGTGCTGCAAAAAGCGAGTAGTAACGTAATTTTCCGACATCGATTATAGCGAAAGAGGAGAAAGTTCGTTCTGTCTCCTTTCGTTTTGATTTTGAGAAAGAATTTGAACTTTGAGATGGATTTTTAGCCTAAAACGAGAGGATTGCTCATGTTTTGAGCTCAAAACATGAGCAATCCTCTCGTTTTAGGCTAAAAATCCATCTCAAAGTTCAAATTCTTTCTCAAAATCAAAACGAAAGGAGACAGAACGAACTCAATTGAGTGTTAAAATTGAAATCTACGACCTCAAAAACCTACCACTCGCTAAAATTTTCGATTGAATTTTGTTAGTTAGTCCCAAAATTTTGAGTCTTCTTTGATTTTTCTCGATAATCTCGAATCATTCGAGTGATTTTTCAATTTTTTTTTCTCGATTTTCCAGACCTTGGAGTAGTAGCCAACTTTATAGTATACACACATAGCACTATATGTATATTGTGCAAACTTTCATCACCATTCTCTCCGTTTTTGTTTACTTTTTTACCCGGCTAGAGAAAAGTGTGGAGGGGAACACAAGTGTATGGATTTTTCTTCTTCCGCTTTTCGTGCTCGAAAATTGCCGAAAAATTGAGTTTTTTGACCCAAAATCACCAAAATCCTGAATTGGCCGTGTTATAGTCAAACTTGGCATCAGATCTTCAAGATTTGACAGAAGAACTCTCTAAAAACCAGGATAAGAGGGTTTTGGAGGTCCGTGAAACGAGAAAAATCGGTTTTAAACTGAAATTTTCAGTATGATGGAGACGTTCTCTCAGACTACATCGCCTCAATTGTTGTTCTTAGAAAAAGGTTGGCTGACAAATTTTCCAAGAAATCGGTCATTTTCCGATTGAAAACTGTGACTAATCGTTGATCAAAACTGTCCCCTATTATTGTTCGTGTGTTCCCCCTATTCTCCTTCCTTCATTTTTCTCTTTTCCAATGGGGAAATTGGAAGAAATGAAAAGAGAGAAGAAATACACACAAACAAGACACCACCACCACTGTCTGTGTGTGACAGTGTGTGTGAGAATCGATTCGCCTATAATTTGACATTTTGACAAATTGGGTTTCGCAACTCTTTATTTTTTGTCCCTACTTGATATAGGCTTATTTATGACTTTCGGGCGAGGAAACCGCTTGTAAGATGGCCTCAGTTTTGACTGTAGAGCTCGAAAATTGGCTGAAATGTTGGTCTCGAGGCTCAAGCTTGGCTAGACAGCCAATCTGAGAATAAATCGGTCAGAACGTTCATCTGATATTTCCAATGATACTCATCACATACTGAAGTGTTATATCCTTCCCCAGTATGGTCAGCACTCTTTGGCTCACATTTCTTCCATTCTCTGGTGTGCACTTTTTCAACCTCCGCTGAAAACGACTGACCATGTGTGCCCCACTAATTGAGGGCCAGTAGAACAGAACCATGTGTGTGTTCATGTACAAATAAAAACACTCATATAGACACAGCTGTGCTCACAATTGAGCGAAATACTGTGATGGAGATAAGGAGCCAATCGCACTGAATGATGACTGAAAGTGTGGTCAAGTCTTCTCCGAACCGGGTCTAGCTTGATAATGGAGCTTGAAGTGACGGGCACGTTACTCCAACAGTCCTGAATCAGTTGACATCTTTTGAAACATTTTCTAAACTCTAGAAGGTCTGGAGTTTTTGTTGGAACGGCTTCGAGATTCTGATCTCCAGAATCTGCAGTTCTCGAATATTGGCTAGATTTCCGGCCCCCGCTTGCCTATCAATGTGTTCTTTGAGCCCTGATGCCCTTCGGCTTGAATTTCAAATGTTCGGCTACTTTGTTGCTCCATAATTCTGGAGTCCAAATGCCCAGCTTCATCTGGCTCAGTGACAGCCAGACTCCTAATACTTCCAGTCCATTGATGAATCTGGAAGGTCCGGATGATCTGAGAGCCCGAAATCAGCGGAAAATTTGCCTTTTTGAGCTGATTCTTCTCATGAAAATATATTTTCTGAGTGATCTTCATCATTGTTTTCAAGACTTTTACTTGGAAATTCCCATATTTTCACAATTTACAAAATGTGAAAAGTATGACAAATCGATTGACCCGTCCTCCTCAACCAAACATTCTACTCACTCATGTGAGAGAGGAGGAGGATCACACTATTGTGTTCCCCCTTTCAGTGCCCCCTCTGACTGTCTGCGTCTCTCTCGTTGTCATTGTCACTAACTCGCTGCCACTATCTGCTTCTTCTCGGGATTCTTCCGTCCCCCATCTATCTTGTTCTACTATGATGATGATGGCCTTTTTGTCCAAAATGAAATATGATGATTTTTCGTAAACATTTTGGTGGAAAAAATCGGCTCAAAAGTGTTGATTTTGAAGCTGGAAAAATGGGACTTTGGCTGAAATTGACCGAAAATCACTAATTTTCGTGTTGAAAAACTCAAAATGTCTCATTTTGACAGTAGAAAAGTTCAAATTGCTTCAAAATGACAAAAACTGCTCACTTCGACGCTTGGATGCTCCTGAGCTACTGAAGCGCATGACACATTTCGAGAGGATTCTGAGCTGATTTTTAGCTCGAAATGAGCAAAATTGAGCTCGGAATCGCCAAGTCTTGCCCAAGAGCGAGTCAATATTTCTCAGAGTGGCCTGGAAATCTGGAAATTCAAAACTCGAATGTTCATGCGTTTTGAAAATTTCCATGAATTTCCACTCATTTTTCACTTTTTCTCTCCACTTTTTACCTAAACTTTTGGTGCTTTCCTCCCAGATTTTGTGTTTTTCATTTGGCTGATACAAACTTTGCTTCACTTTTAACCGAACTATATTTTCTTTCCAGAGAGATGGACGTGACACCATCTGAAGAGGAGCACCATCAGAACGATCACAACGAGCAGAACCCGCAGCAAGACCTCCAACAGGACCTCCATCAGTTCATAGATCAGAATAACCATGCGCGTGACGACGACGAAAATGCGCCGCTGCTCGACGAGGGCATCGGGATGTACACGGAGGAGGATTTGGACGGGGCCGCCGAGTTTATTACCGAGTACGGAGATGGCACAGAATCGGCACAGAGGGCACACCGGCCAAATGGTGAGCAAGGAAGAGGAATTTGAGTTGACAGCTAAGAAAAAAACAACATAAGGGTTGCTGGAAATCTGAGAGAAATCGATGAACTTGAACCCGGAAAGTTTTGCGCCGAAGTTCAAGAAATTTGGATGAAAATAAAGAGGTTTCAGCTCGAAAAAACGAATGAGTTCAAGTTGAGCTCAAAAAACGACAAAAATTCAAATATATAGACCAAAAAAGTGAGAAAAATTGGTGAATTTCGACCTCGGCGCCTCCGGGATCTATCAGCCAATTTGGAAGGAAAAGTGTTTGAAATAAGTTTCAGAAATGCAGAAAAATGGAAAAATTCGATAGAAATTCGTCTATCTTCCCCTCCAGAAAAAGTTTGCCTCGAATTGAGCATTATCAAGCTCGTAGAATGAAGGAAATCGAGAAAATGGAGCTCAAGATGAGCTCTGAGATGCAGAAAAATGGAAAACCTCATCGAAGTTCGTTTATCTTCATTTCGAAGAAGTTCAGCCTACATTGATCTTTATCGAGCTCCAAAAATGTGGAAAAATCCACTGAAAATGGGGGAAAGTTAAGAAATTTCGGCCGAAAATTTGTCATTCTATCACCATGGCAACCACATATTCGATTCTAAGCTCGTTTTTCTTGATTCGGTTGCAAATTTTTTGATGTTCATAGTCAAAAATCGAACTTTCCATCAAATAGAAAAAAATCCCATTTTCACATTCCGCCCCACTCTTCTCCATGCAATTCTTGTTGCAGGTGTCCAAGTGACGTGTCGTGTGTGCGACGTTCCCGTCTCGTTGGAGGGCCGCAACCAGCAGCACGTGGTCAAGTGCCACAGTTGCGACGAGGCGACTCCGATTCGTCCGGCGCCGCCGGGCAAGAAGTACGTGCGATGTCCGTGCAACTGTCTGCTCATCTGCAAGGCGTCGTCGACGAGAATCGCGTGTCCGAGGAACAATTGTCGTCGTGTGATTACGTTGGGTAGGGCTTCGACTGGGATTGAAAAAGAAAATTGACATTAAAAACTAGAAAAATCGCAGGACGTACATCCATGTTCTGAGCTGCCCAAAAAAATTTTTTTTCTCATTTTCAAACTATCCTAATTCTCAAATTTTTCCAGCCGGTCAACGCGACCCGGGAATCGCGATCCGAGCGCCGACGGGAAGTTGTCGTGTCAAGTGCAACCATTGCAGCGAGATCTTCCTCTTCAATACGCTGACGAACGCGCTGGCCAACTGTCCGCACTGCAAGAAGTACTCGACGGTGGGCAACTTTGCGAGACGACGAGCGCTGCTCTTCTTCATCCTCGCCACCACCGTCGCGATTCTCGCCGTGATTCTGACCATGTTGACGAATGCGTCGGTGAGTTTGTTTTTTTGGAGCGAAGGGAGGTGGGAAACGAGCTGATGATTTCTGGAAGTGACCCTAAACTCGTCAATTGCAATCTAGAACAGTCGAAAATCAACCAAAAACAGCAGAGAGTGAGCTATATTTTCAAGTGGAAAATCTCGACTTGAAAATTGACAAGGTTTGACTGAAAGATACTGATATAGCTAATTTTTAGACTCTGGAAAAAATTAGTAAAGTCATCTCATATTGACTCATTCTGGGTCGAAATTTGAGATTTTCGACTCGAAATGACCCACTTTTTAGCTGAAAATCTCCAATTTCCACCCCCATCCCATGAACGTTCACCACATCCCCTGATAGCACTTGCAGACGTTCAACAAGGTGTACATGGTGCCGATCCTCATCGGACTCTACGGATGCGCCATCTACACGGCCTACAAGGCGTTCAACTACTACACGTGCCGAAAGAGCGAGATTATTGGACCGGTGTACGTTTTTTGCGGGAAAACGAGCAAAAATGAAGGAATTTTGATCTTGAAATCGACTTTGTCATCAGATTTCGATTTGGAGAGCTGAAAATTCAGATTTGAATGACCAAAAATGAGCATCTCGAAACATGAAATTTTTTTGCCTTCCAGGCCTTGAAAATTTCTGATCACCCGCCAAAATGACGAAATTTTGAGCTCAAAAGTGAAATTTCCGCTTCGGTAAAGTTTTACACTCATAGGCTCAGTACGGTCGAAAATAGAGGGATTTTCTGGAAATTTCGACCCAGAACGTTTCGAAAATTTGATTTTCCCGCACAAAAATTTCGAAAATTCCTCAATTTTTCAGCGAAGGCATCGACAATTTTTAGCTACCGTCGTCTCTGTCGTCTCTCCATTCAACATTTGGATTCCAAATCTCTGAAGAATCCCGGCTGAAAAATCATCAAAAAATGCACATAATTTGCGCTCCCCGCCCCTTTCTCCTTAGCTCCGCCCACTTTTAGTCACTTTCCCAATGTTTTTTTTCTCATTTCCTCCGCTTTGATTACCTCTCTTCCCCACTCTATACTATTCTGTGATACATGCTCCATTCTCTAGTTAGATTTTTTTGAGTGCTGAAAATGTTTAAAAGAAATTTGCAGCATTTTCCCGTCTCCATACACATCCCCATCCCCCCTCCAAGCACACTGGTACTTTTCCAATTTCCATTTAACCTGAAATTTCCCTATTTTTTCATGTGAATCATATTATATATATACACGGAAAAAGCTCTCGCTTGAAAAAAAATTGCATACACCGTCCACCGTCCACGCTCCAATTTTAAATTATGAAAACTGTCAGTGTACCTTTTTCTGCCTTTCTTGGTTTCTACTAGAGGTTTTTCGACCATTTTTGATACTTTTTTTCCGGTTTCGACAACTTTTCGACTAGGGGAAGGTTTCCAGAGCCTTTCTCTCTCTCTTGGTCTCCCCATGAGAAATCTGAAATCGCTCGATCTCTACCGCCAACTGCTTCGCTACTCGCAAACGCATCTCAAGTACACGGATCGTCGCTTTTTCGTGGAGAAAGTTCGCTCGGAATTCCGCAAAAATCGATACGCAGACGATACGGGCGCCACGGAGCTGTTGTTGAAGTGGGGACGGAGTGTTGTTGAAGCGAAGAAAATTATCTGAACTTCTGAAGAGATGGTTTGCGTTTTGGGCATCGAAGGGTCCGCAAATAAGATCGGAGTGAGTTATCGACTGAAAAACGGGAAAAAATGAGACACTTTAGATTTTAAACTCATTTCTCACAATTTTCCTCATTTCCAGGTCGGCATCATCCGCGACGGCGTCGTTCTCTCGAATCCACGAGCGACGTTCCACGCGCCGCCCGGCGAGGGATTCAGGCCGACGGAAACTGCTCAGCATCACCGGCAACAAATTGTTCGTTTGGTTGGCGAGGCGATGAAGGAGGCGTGCATTGAGGATCCCGAGAAGGAGATCGATGGGATTGCGTACACGAAGGGTCCGGGGATGGGAGCGCCGTTGCAGGTTGGTTTTTTTGTGGCAAGACCCATTTAGTTCGAATTTTTGTGAAAATCGCTTCAAAAAAAATATGCGAAAAATTACATATATGAATACTGAAAAAGTATACCTACCGATTCCTAGAGATAAACTTCCGAAGAGATTTTGAAAAACAACAGTAAATTTTGCTCGAAAAACTGAAAATTGACTTATTTCGAACACCTCGCCCCGTGTATTCCTCTCGGAGGAGCAAAAGAAGCTGTCGAAGTTCGCCTCTGTGCTCTTTTCGACTGAAAATTTTGAATTTTGAAATTTGAAAATCATTTCAGGTTGGCGCCATCGTCGCTCGTACGCTCTCACTGAAATGGAAGAAACCGATCATCCCGGTGAATCACTGCGTCGGACACATCGAAATGGGCCGTCTAATCACCGGTGCCGATAATCCGGTCGTGTTGTATGTTAGTGGAGGGAATACGCAGGTTTGTGATGAATAAATGAGGCAAAAAGCAAGAAAATTGAATGTAAACGACCAGAAATGAGTGAAAACGGAAATATTGGGTTTGCCAGGCTACAAACTACGAAATTCGATCTAGCAGACCGAAATTGTGGTTGTGGTGACCACAACAATGGTGTCTGCTGTTGCGAGTTGTGTAGTTTGTAGTTTGGCAGCTCCATTTTTCATGATTTTCAGCCAAGCTTGTTTTTTCTAGGTTTTTCAAATCTATAGAATGCAATATTCCAGGTAATCTCCTACACGAACAAACGCTACCGTATCTTTGGAGAAACCATCGATATTGCCGTCGGGAATTGTCTCGATCGGTTTGCGAGAGTTTTAAAACTTCCGAACGCTCCATCTCCGGGATACAATATCGAACAGTTGGCGAAAACTGGAACCAAGCTTCTGGAACTACCGTACACCGTCAAAGGCATGGACGTTTCGCTGTCCGGCATTCTGTCGTTGATCGAGAAAAAAGCACCGAAGCTGATCGAATCTGGCGAGTTCACTCCCGCGGATTTGTGCTTTTCACTTCAAGAAACTGTCTTTGCCATGCTCATCGAGATTACCGAAAGAGCAATGGCTCATACTGCGAGTCGCGAGCTGCTTATCGTTGGAGGTGTTGGATGCAACCTGAGACTCCAGGTTTGTGCTGGAAAATCCAGAAAAAAAAACGGAAAAAATCTGCTGAAAACCACCAAAAATATGCGAAACACGAAGTTTGGGTCTGCTAGACTACAAACTACAAGATTTGAGTTAGCGGACCAACTCTCTCTTCTTCTTCAGCAGGCCCACCCGCACTTGTTTGCTAAACTACAAACCATACAATTCGAGCTTGCAGACCGAAATGGATTTAGGGAAATTCGGGTTTTCTATGTCAGAATTTGTAGTTTGTAGTCTGGCAGACCCATTTTTACTCGAAATTTTCAAATTTGGACTCATTTTGAGCTCTCGACAAGCTGAACCTTGAAGCGATTTCCCTTCATTTGTTTTTTCCAGGAAATGGCCTTCGCCATGTGCCAAGAACGCTCCGCCCATCTGTTCGCCACCGACGAGCGATTCTGCATCGATAACGGAGCGATGATTGCGAGAGCCGGAGAGTTGATGCTTGGTGAGTTGCCCTTATCACACAATTTTGGAGTGTTTATAGAATTTTCATTGACCAAAAATGCAACTTTTTTTTTCGGGAAGGAGCAATTTTAGAGCTCTCTCTGCTATCTGCTATCTCTAGTTTTGTAGTTTTTAGTTTAGCAGACCCAAATGTTTCAGTTTTTAACTAATTTCTTTCCCATTTTTCAGCCTCCGGAATGAAGTTCGACATTCGAAAGACGACAATCACACAGAGATACCGTACCGATCAGGTGCACGTCGAGTGGAGGGATTAGAACTCTATTTTTGTTTTGTTTTGAAAATCTAGATCTCCCAATATTTATTGACCCATTTTTGTTTTGTTTCTTGTTAACTTCTCTGTTCGTTGTTTTTTTCTCAAAAAATCGAAATTTCACGTAATTTTTTCTCTCGAATCATCCTCAAAACATTTTCCCGCCTTTCCTTTTTCCAATCCACAAAACTTCCCAATCATTTTCATTCTTCTCCAAAACTTTCATCGATATTCTTCACTTTTCCCACTAAAAGAAACTGCACACGAAACCGGAGACGCGAAATGTCGGAGGATTGTAAGCAGGTGAGACTTGAAAATTGAAAATTACAAACGAAATGAACCGACTTCAGTCGATTTGGTCTGCTAACTCGGCGCGCGTAGTTAGTAGTCAAGTAGACCAAATATGTCGACTTCAAGATCACTTTTAAGTTCTTTCTTCCAGGAATTCGTCAAAATGAGCGGCTGGGTGGTGCTGCTCGCCATCGTGCCCATCACGTTCAGCTTCATCACCATCGTCTTGCTTTGCGCGTCACTTCTGAAGGTGAAGAAGATGATTGGCATCTGCGACGGAATCTCCGCTTCGGCTCACTGGCTCTCCCGTACCGCCGTTCGCGCTGGAATCGGAGAGACCGCCCGTGTCACGATTCAAGAATATGCTGCCACGAAGCCCGAGTTGAAGAGATTGCTTCGATGATTTGTGAAATAAATTGGTTTCTCCTTCTTCTTGTTTTGCTTGTTTGATTTTTCGATTTGGTTTGAAGCCATATTAAATATCAATTCTATTTCAAATTTCCAGGGAAATGAGCCAAAATTCGGAAGGTTGGCTAAAAATAACGAAAAAAAACCCCCTTCTTAAAAAGGTAGTAAGAATGTTTGGGTCTGCTATATTGAGTTTTGTAGTTTGTAGTTTGGCAGACCTGAGTTTTCTGATTCGCTAATTATCAGCTAACATTTTTGGTTTTTGACTCGTTTTGAAGCGTTTTTTCATCGAATTTATTTCCATATCCCCACGATTCCAGATGACCGGCGGTTTGAAGCATTACACTGCGCAAGGCTACGACGCCTTCAAGCAAGTGCTGGAAACGATCGGAAAAGGTCAACGTGTCGTCGCCCTGTTCACCGGCTCCAAGAACCTGAGCAGCGGACAGTCGTGGTGCCCGGATTGTGTCACTGGTATGAAAATCACCGCACGCAAGTTGAGATTTTTCCAACCAAAAATTCAAATTTTCAGCCGAACCCGTCGTCGATGAGGTCATCAAGAGCAAGGACGTTGCCGCCGTCGACGTACACTTCGTCACTGTTTTCGTTGGAAATCGTGAAGTGTACGTGATTTTAGAAGCAAAATGAGCCGAAAATTGAAAACTTGCCGAAACCTATGGAAAATGAACGGCAATTTTTGGGTCTGCTGCTGGGCTACAAACTATAGAGCTAACACGCCAAAGTAGTTGGTTGCGATTGCAATGGTCAATTTCGTAGTTTGTAGTATAGCAGACTAATGCGCGTTTACTTGCTGAATGCGAAGCGCGTGATCTGCTAGGCCACAAACTACAAAAGTCGTATTAGCAGACCAACGCCTTCGCGCTGTGGCTTGCTATCTCTGATTGTGTAGTTTGTAGTTTAGTCGATCCCGGTGAGCCAATTGCAACTGAATTAGACTGTTTCTATACTCATTTTGGACCGTTTCACAGACTGAAGTCGAATCTGACGTCATCTTGAGAACAAAGTGGTTTTCAAAATAATTTTTTGCTTTTTCAGCTGGCGTGATCCATCGGTCGGCTTCCGTACGGACCCCACTCTCAAGCTGACGTGCATTCCAACCCTCCTGGAGGTTGGAAACAAGGCGAAACGTCTTTTGGAGGGACAAGTCGCCAACAAGAATCTCGTCAAGGAATTCTTCTTGGATGACGAATAATTTATTGACTATTCTTTGAATTCATCGAAAATATGTTTTGCATTCCATTTTCTATATGTGATTTCTATGATTTTCGGGATATTTTTGAAGGAATAAATGGTGATTTTGAAACTATTCTGATGGCTTCATAGAGGATGTGTGCCCTAATTGATGCTTGAGAATTCGAAATTTTGAGAAAAAGTTTTGTAAATTTTTTTTTCTCTTATTCTGCAGATGACGTCAACGCCTTCAGACCTCTACCATGAAAAGCAGAAACTACAGTACTGCCTGATCCACACGGTCAACAATATTCTCCAGAAGCCAGAATTCGATCCGTCGAAAATGGACGAGATGTGTTATGCGTTCAATGAGAGCAAATGGTTCAATCCGCATAGGTACTGTGGGTTGGGTTTTCGTGTCGAGACCCGTGAGAGTTGAATTTTTGAATTTAGCGTAAGAAATGCGTCAAAATGAGTGTAAGAACGCTCTAATTGCTCAATTTCAAAATAACTTTTTTTGGAAGATTCAAACATTTTCTCTGGAACTATCATAATCAAATTCAGCTTTACTCGAGCTTCAAAATGAACCTAAAATAATAAAAAATCTCCAAAAATGAAAAATCGAGAACTTGCGAATTTTCAGATCCTGGATCGGCACTGGTAACTACGATGCCAACATTCTGATGGCCGCCCTTCAGCAGCACGAGTTGAAGGTTGGTGACTACAAACTACACAAAGACTACAAACTACAAAAACACGATTTCTCAGGTCGTCTGGTTCGACAAACGGGTCTGCGTCGAGAAGATTCATCTGGAAAAGTTGAAGGCCATCGTTTTCAACATTCCATCCAGGACATTGCTCACTTTGTATAGAGGACGACACTGGTTTGCGGTGATTGAGAAAAATGGAATGTGAGAATTTCTTCGTATTCGAAGTTTTTTTTATTGAAAAACTCAGAATCCAAAAAACATACCAAGTCTCTGAAAATTCGTAATTTTTCTTCCAGCTACTACAATGTCGACTCGAAGCTCTCCAAACCTACAGTAATCCCGGACATTCGAGAATTCATCAAATGCCACGTGGACTCGAAAGAATCCGAAGTGATGTTAGTGGTGGAGAACCAGGTCGACGAGGAGACGGTCGTCGATAAAAATTGATTTCATTGCTTTTTCTCAGAAGTCATGACTTTTTCTACTTTTGGTCCGCTGGTCTCACATGCTTTGTAAATGTTTGTATATAGTTTGGTGAATAAATACAGGGTGGCTGAAAAGTATTGAGACACTTGTTATGACGGCTCTTGGCACCGTGCCAAGAGCGATTTTCAAAAGCTTTTGAAATATTTCGAGAGTAGAAGAGTTACATTAGATGCCCTAAAGAACATTTGTCATGACGACACCAGGTTCAATAGACTTTTTGTCATCTTCTTCATCAGAATCAATCAAAAAACGGAAAAAAAATTTTTTGTCGAAAATCGAAAAAGTACAGTCTAACCATGGGCGTTTTTTCAGAATTGGCTGGAAATTTTTCTGCTCATTTTCAGATGTCATCTTGTTCGTCTTGAAAAGAGGATTCCAAAAAACTGTATCTCACCTTCTGAAACTGAGTTTGAAGCTAAATATGGTACCTTGCTCAGTGAACAGTCATAGAATCTGGTGAATCATCGAGAAGAGGATTCAGAGACGTACGCAGAAAGATCAGTCAAACGATCAGATTAGACATGAAAATGCCCAAGCTTTCATGAAAAATGACGTGGGTATCACAAATTAATGTATCTGTCGTAGACAGTACCTTCGAAGTTAGTCGAAAAAAAAATCGGCTCAAAAAACCCGCGTAGTTTTTCAACGACACCTAGGTGCGTCGCCTATACGCTTTCGTTCCGAACGTCGGTAGATTTTCACTAGCGAGGCGCTTCCTAGAGGTCGAAACACTTGGAAATAGTTGTCAAATGATCACTCAATATCTGCAAAGTATTTTTTTATCTCGCCAGAAGCTGTTTCAAAAATCCGTTTTGGCCTGAGCAGGCGAGATATCGGACGGTATACTTCAGTAGTGTTTACTGATAGAATCCTGGATTTCAATTCGGAAGTTTACAAATATTTGGTTTTGGAGAGGTTTACGTGTTTCTGTGTCACTAGCCATTCTGACCAGCAACAATTCAAATTTTCAAAAAACCTTGTCACCGTCTCACGGCTTCAAAATCTCCATATCGGCCCAGGTTCAAATTTTAAATATCTTTCTTAGTAACTGTTGCATTACTTCCGTTTGTTGAAAAAATTAAGTTGGTTTTGTTGCTAACGCTCTGTTTCTGAAAATATACCACAAAACATGTGTCTCAATAGTTTTCAGCCACCCTGTATATTCTGGTCTGAAAATTCTTTAAAAAATGCCGAACATCGAAAATTCGGATGAAAATGAGGAACCCGAAAATTCGGGACTGCAAGATTACAAAATATAAAACAGGAGCTAGCAGACCAAAGAAGAAAATTTGGGTCTGCTAGCCTCAATTTCGTAGTTTGTAGTTTAGCAAACCAACGCTTTCTTCTTCTTTAGCAGGTCCAGTCTGTGAAACTACAAACTACAAAATTGGGGCTAGCAGACCGAACTTTTTGGACATCGGTCATTATCAGCCGATTCTCGCGATTTTTGGCTCACTTTGAAGCTCTCAATGAGCTGAAGTAGACTTTGTTTTGTCAAAACACACATTCCCTCGAAATTTTCCGATTATTACAGATTTTCTCTTCGCATTACATTTGACGTCATTTCCGACGTACTCTGTCACTCAAAAAAGTGAAAAACGGGGGAAAAAAAAAATTGTAAATTTGGAACTGAACTCCGTGCGGCAGGGCATCATATATCAATTGATCATCTGAATTATTAAGTGAAAAATGCAAATTTTTTTCTCTCATTTCGAGAGAGAAAAAGTTGAAACTGAAATTTCGAAAAAAACAGATCAGGTCGTCGAAAAGTGGTGTCGAAATTGGTGACATTTTTTGTCGGGTTGTATAAAAGATTCCGAAATTTTGAATAGTTTGCCTGTTCGCCTATGTCTGAGTCCTTCATTTTGTCATGAGATATCAGGAGCAATGTTTCGGCAACGGATTCAAGGTACGTTTTTTCGAACGCTAATTATCTCGAAGAACTATAAAAAAGTGTGATTTACAAAAATGCGTAGCTTAAAATTTTTGAGAATTTTTTCGTTGACAATTTTTTGATAGCTATTAGGTTGTACGAAAAGTCTTTGTCACTTAAATTCGCTCCATCGCCTCTTCTTCAATTGGGGATTTTTTCAATTATGTTTTTATATTTATGTATGCCACATATTGCATGTTTAATACATAATAGAAAGTTTCAGTT
>LR543416.1:24869-53184 GCA_900536305.3 Caenorhabditis sp. 40 LS-2015 | reverse complement strand
CTGAAATTGTGCATTCTTTTTAACGATGAATAATGTTTCATTTACGCTACACATACATAATAAAGTTGAGACTCATAGTTTCCGCAATACGAGAGCAAATAAAAATCTCCTCGTCCATCTGTCAGCTGTTGAAAGATAGTGAATGAGGGGAATGAGAAGAGGGAGTGAAATAGATAGTGAGCAACAGAGGTTGATCAGAAAACGCAAATAATGAAATATACTTCATCTACATGTTTTAAAATCAATGTACATTGCAAAAAAACTGACAAAAAATCATAAAACTTTGAAAAGTTTGAAAACTTGAAAAAATTGGAAAAAAAAGAGATTTTGTGGTCAATCATGACCGTAGTGAGGATTCCACGCTTTAAACTGATAAAATTTGACTGAAAGCACATTCAATTATAAAAACCCCCGTTAACTCTCAAAACCCCCGTCAATTCTCAAAACCCCCGTTTATTCTTAAAACCCCCGTTAATTCTCAAAACCCCCGTTAAATCATAAAGAGCCAATATTTCTACTGTAGGTTTACCATTACCTTGAATCTCCATCCTTTTTGAAATACGAACATTTGTGTTCTTGTATTCTGAACTTTGACCGCCACGCTCGGTCGGAAGAATTTTTTGAGGGAACAGAGGGTCAGATTTTTTGCATCGAAATGCGCTGCTTACAAGCAAAGTTTTCTTCAGATAATCTTCGAGAATGTTCTGGAAACTTGCTAACTAGTACTTTTCAACACGTTAAAACGATAAGAGAATTTTCAAGAAAAAACATTTTTTAAGATTCGTGTAAAAATGGCTGAAACTTTCAGATCTGATTCTGAGCTTTTGGTGAATCTAAATCAGATAACTTTTCTATCATAATTTTCAACATGTCGAAAAGTACTATTCAGCAGGTTTTCAGGAAATTCTCATAAATCATATTTAGAAAAAGCTTGCTGGTTAGAAAACATAGGATTACGAAAAAGATGAGGGACTATGAAGAATAAAACAAAACAGAAAGAATGAATGAGGAATATTCTCCGATTCGACGACTTTTTCAGTTCATTGACTCCAGATTTTCATCAATCGATTCAAAAAACGATGAAAAATCCATGAAATCGGACGAACGACACTCCGACTCCAATGAAGTCTATTTTGTATCTGAACAATCGACACCCTCTCGGAATCTTCCAACAATCACAAAAACTGAAAGTTTATAAGTTCCACCTTTCCCGATATCAATGTATTACACATCCATTGCCATCTGTGATAGTCATACTGATGCGATTATTCGTCAACTTTCAGATTCTCGTATATTCTTCCGCTTTCCGAAACATTTTTTTCCCGAAAGTTCGAAGGATGCTAAGCCTGCCAGTATCTTCAATTTTTTTTTTTGGTTTTTTTTCTTGATCCTCTTTTCCAATGCAACTCTGAGCCAAGTCATCTATCTCTTTGGTTTTTTTGTCCGTGATGCTCGGTAGGACATTTTATCTAACTTCCCTAACACCACGATATTTCTTTTCCTTGGATTACAATTTTTGGGGGTGGAGCCTGTCCGCCTACGTGGCTTGGCTGCAGTTTTTTTTGGTTGTCTATTTCAACACTATTTCGCGGTGGGTGGAGCCAGGAGAGGTGATGGAGGAAAGCCTCAGGGATTCCGTCTGCCCGTATAAAAGAGCAGCGATCTCTATAGTTTCAAACAACTCCTTCTCCCTCCCTTGCCTTTTTTGGCGAGCAGACTCCCTTCCCTCTTTGTGATCTGTTTCCTTCAGTCGGACATCTTCGTATTATACTCATAGTTTCAGACCGAATCATCGAACGAACCAGAGTAATGCGCTCCTTCCGAATGCTGCTCCTGTTCTGTGCAGCCGCACTGGCAACAAGTGGACTGTTGCAGAAAAGGCGCGCACCGGAGGCCAACTATATCGAAAGCGAGGAAGGACACACGAACACCTCGAGTTTCAGGTAAGTAAGTAGCGTGAAAAGTACAGGGTCCAATAAAATTATTGCAACATGTTGAAAAAATGATAATATTAGGTTGATCCATAAGTTTCTTTCGAAAATGGTGTATCAAGTTTAGACATTCGTAACTCAGCCAGAAAGTGCACAATGTTTCTAATTTTTGCATGCTTATAGATAAACTCAATAGCTTTTCAAAAATAATAACCCCTAGTTTCTCGCTATATTTTGGCCCAGTGAAGGTAACACAAAAACTGAACTTGACTTTTCGGTGTTCTGAGTTAGCTTCACATATTTATTCATCTCCCGAAGATGAGCATCAGGAATACAATGAAAAGTGAATTGTAGTTATACTGAATTGATTGTTGTTCAAAAACAACTAGCACTTTCGGTCGTTCCAACTTACTCCCTTACAAGCAAGCTGTTTTAGATGATCTTTGAGAATTTTCTGAAAACTGGGTGAATAGTACTCTTTGATATGCTGAAAACGATGGGAGAAAAATTATCTGCCTCAAACTCACCGGAAGCTCAAAATTGAGTCTGAAAGTTCCAGCCAAATTTAACACGAATCCCAAAAAATGTTTTTTCTTGAAAGTTTTTACTTCTTCTATCTGTAGGCACTGAAGTTTTTGAAAAAACTGCGCCGCCATCGGGATCTCCTATGCTGGAGGGCATAGAGGAGAAAGGAGATCGAAATTCATTGAAATTTGGCTGAAATTTTCAGACTCAATTTTGAGCTTCTGGTGAGTTAGGGGCAGATGATTTTTTTCTCATCGTTTTCAGCATGTTAAAAAGTACTAGTGAGCAAGTTTCCAGCAAATTCTCAAAGATCATCTAAAAAAACCTTCCTTGTTAGATTTCAATCAAAATAAAATCAGTCAAATTTTCTTGGTTCCATTGTTTGACTATCTTTTTCTCAATTGCTGAGCGACCAAAATGGCTGATCGTATTCTTCGTAAGATAACCAGTTGTCAACATTATAGCTCGAAAATTATCAAAAGTTTTCATCAATTGGTAATCTTGTGGACCTCTGTCAAAGAAAGTGGACCATATTGGCCTAGATTTTTTTTCGTCAATGAAAAAGGTATTCGATCGCCCGTTGTATCTCTGTTACCAATCACGGTTCGAAAAACCTTTTTCCAGAATATGTTTGAGTAGTGTCTGCTCCACAAAATGCTTGAATTTAAAGCTAAGTCATAGCCGCGATTTCGAGAAATGTGGCAAAAAAGGGAAACCATCAATTTTTGCATTCAAAACCTTGTAATTAGTTTCAGAGAGAGACCATCTAAATGAAACTTTAAGATAATAAACTGTCACAATAGAGTAACATGTTCCCCAAATTTCATTTCACTAGGTTTCTGCCTCGTCGATATAGATAAGAAAGTGTGTCAGCCACACTGAGTTCCACCATGGTCGAAACTTGGATTACCTCTAGCAAATCGTATGTAAGACTTCTAGCATTGGTCTTATATTTAATTTCATGTATACTAATACTGCTACCAATACACAAAAAATCGTGTCTCGCCAGTCCCAAAAAGAGCAGAAATATTTCGTTTCCTAGCCTGCGCCAAAATCTGGCTGAGCACCTTCGGAGGACTGTATCTCGCTCGATAAGTTCACATTAGATTATTCTAATACTTTGGCTATAGCTGGCCAGTGAGTCCACAACAGTAATGAATTTTCTTGTTTTTGAATTAGTGAGTTTGAAAGTTTCGACCGAAAATCGAAAGAAACTTATGGATCACCCTAATAGAATTGATGGAAAAAATCCCGCCAGCGCTTGGCAGTTAGGGCATAACGTTTGTTGCAATAATTTTGGCTCACCCTGTATGTTGGAATGGTATCTTGTTTCAGAAAAATGCGAAACAGAAACGTACCAAATAATAATTAAGGCATCCTCTCTCAAGGGAATGTGCTCGGACAGAATATGAAAAAAGAAAAAGATGGGAACATCCCTTTCACCCCATTTTGAAACTCCATTAACATTAACATTACTCACAGATTGCAACGTGCTTCACGTAATCGCCCTTCGACCTACATCACCGACCCTTCGACCTGTATCACCGACCCTTCCATCGTTGGCACTCCGGATGATCTGCTGGATATTCAGTCAATCAACCTGATGAATTTGGCTTCCTACATTGGAGCAGTGACCGACAGAACTGTAGAAGGTGCCAAAAAAGGTTTGGAGTTTCTTGCTCGGTACGGCTTCATCATCAACAGCAGAAGATGTGACACCTGCCAGAATCTGATGTCACTGAGTGTTGACAAAAATATCACCCACGATAAACACATCTGGCGGTGCAACAGCTGTCCGAAATCCACCAAGAAGGAGGCAAAGAAAACTGTGAGGTAATCTATAACACTTCATTCGAATGTATCTCACAGCAACTATTTTTCACAGGAGCAATTCTTATTTCGCAAACCGGAACCTGACTGTTCAACAGATTCTCTTCATGGCTGCCGATTGGATCGAAAACCCAGGAAAACCCATTGAAGACACTGTCAAACAGTTTGAAGCTAGTAAGCAAACAGTTTTGAAACTCCAAGAAGATTTCCGTCAGATGACTGAACAATGGTTTTTGAGAGAAAGCCAGCGTCATCTTCTTCTTGGCGGGCCAGGTATATTTTTCTCTCGTGACTTTAATGAAACGTTGCGTTTTCAGGAACAATCGTCGAGATTGATGAGACACTCGTCGTCAGAGCCAAGTCTAATCGGAGCAGGAACCTACGGAGGAAGCAAACTTGGGTGCTTGGGATGATTGAAAGAGAAAGTAAAAAAGTATTGATGTTCCGTGTCCCACGAAGAAACGCTGCCACACTCCTGCCCATAATCGAAAAATATGTTCTGCCAGGTAATACATAAATCTGCTTCTGTTGAGTTCAACTCTGTTTCTAGGAACAACTATAATTTCGGACAGTTGGGCGGCATACAACGGCACTTCCAATCTGCAAGCTGGTTTCGCTCATGGTGTCGGGAATCAAAAATATAACTTTGTCGATTCGAATGACACGCAATCCATCGAAGCCCCGTGGAATGCGATAAAATCCCAACTGCGCAACAGATTCGGGACACCTGAAGGCCGTCTGGGAGGGCACATGTTCAATTACATGTGGCGCCGTTTTTACAACCGGAAGAAACTGTTGAATCGTTTGTTGATCGAAATGAACAGTTTCCGGCGTGGAGGCCTCAACAACTGCAACTCTGATTCTGATGATTCTGATTCTTCTGACAGTGCTGGGGTGGCTGGCTCTCAAGATGGATCTCGGGATATTGTCCAGAAAGCTAGTGATTCCAAAGGTAATACTAATCGAACTTACAACTAACTTTTTTTTTTCTTTCAGATGGTAAACAACGCGAGGGAAAACCAAAACCAAAATCGAAAGTTGGAAAATCCGCCTCCACGTCGACTAAGAAAACTACAAAATCACGAGATCGTTCAGCTTCGAAAACGTCCGAGTCCGGAACCTTAAGAGGAGCAGCCACCGGAGAAGGAACTCGTCGAGCAACTGAAACCTCAAAGGTAGCAGCCACCGGAGATGGAACTCGTCGAGCAACTGAAACCTCAAAGGTAGCAGCCACCGGAGATGGAACTCGTCGAGCAACTGGAACCTCAAAGGGAGCAGCCACCGGAGAAGGAACTCGTCGAGGAACTGGAACCTCAAAGGGAGCAGCCACCGGAGAAGGAACTCGTCGAGCAACTGGAACCTCAAAGGTAGCAGCCACCGGAGAAGGAACTCGTCGAGCAACTGGAACCTCAAAGGGAGCAGCCACCGGAGATGGAACTCGTCGAGCAACTGGAACCTCAAAGGGAGCAGCCGCCAAGAGAATATTTAAGAAGATAAACATTTGAAATTTGCTACTTTTTTTGATTACAATGTTGCCAACGCAAGTTCAAGGACAAGTGGAGAACACTGAGGCCCTTGAATAGTTTTTTAATGTAAAGTCGCTACTGCTTTTTTGCTTTTTTCCCGTACAAAAACCAGAATATATACTCAAAGAGAATCGAAAAAATAAATCGCATTTTTACTCGGCTTTTTCTCGACAAAAAATCACAATGGCCATTAAAAAGATTACAAATTTCGAATTAACATTCAGGAGACATCATTATAGGAAATCTGTAAACTTGAATAAAAGATAAAAAACAAACCGAGAAAGAACTCCACGTTTCCAGGATTCCCTTTATCGTGGTCAGCATCATCTGTTGCTATCTCCTACTTCTAGGCACCACAATGAAAGGGGGCGGGGCGACCAAAAAGCAGAGGAGAAAATCAGTACATTGAGGTTTGGTACAAAAAGGTGTCCAACTCGGAATTGAAAAAAGATTTTTTGCTGAAACTTTGGGAAGGTATTTCTATCAGAGGGGAGAAGGCATTCCAACAATAAAAGTAGGAAAAAAACCCATTTTAAAAATTATGTTGTGGTGCCTACCTACTTCTCTTTTTTGTCTGAATGGTCTCAAACTCTTGGATATCGCCTCAACTCCTCTCCTTTTCCAATATAAATATAATCCAAATGATGGAAAGGGGGTTCCGGTCTACTGGAAAAAAAGTATGGTACTCAATTGCTATTTTCTATAACATTATAAATGAATTTTTGATAGTATCCATTGTTCAACTCTCCCGGTTTTCTCCACAAAACAGAATTTTCAATGATGTTGTTCTATCTATCATAGTGGCCTTTACAGAGACTTTCCAGGTGATTCACCATTTTCGAACAAGTTTTTTTCAAATATGGTAGCAATTATAGTTGATGCTTGAGTTCAGAAAAACCTGCCCGTGTGTTCATTCAAACAGATTCTTAATCTCACAGATACCACCGAAGCCAACAGTTGGATCAGGTTACTTTTGGATCAACCTATAATCACAGACAGTTTACTCGGGTGGTCTGGATACTGACGCAGAACCTACATTGAGCTGACATCCGTCACGCGTTGGCGTCTCGTTCTGGTTCCAGTTGTTGCCACCTCATTTCGCATGGTTTCTTTGATACAACAGACGAAGAGCTCCATCAGGTCCACGGATGAGTTGACTGTAAAATATTGAAGCAGTCGAGACATCAAAAGTGGAGTGGATCAACAAGATATCTCTCAACTCCTAGATATGAATCGGTCTCGGTGCAGAAATAGGCCACGATCATGGTTAGAACAAGAAAATCCCCGATTCAGGCCGTTTTCGTCATTCTAACCTGACTTAGAGCCGGTCACTGAACTTACAACCAACATATTCGGACAGTTAGGAAAGATTTCGTCAAGATCTCACTCTCTGATATCACATCTGACCGATTTTTCAGAACGTGAGACATTTGTCCTGCCTGTCGTCGGCCCGTTTCATCTTCTTGCCAGGTATGACTTCAACAAGTGAGTGAAGTTTGAGACAAGTGCAACACAACATTGTCATCGGAAACGTCTGTGAAGATGTCGAAGAGCATTGGGCATCGAACGAGAGATCCGTTAGAGAAAACATTTTCCATTATGTAGATTCCTTTTCTCATGTTGTTCCTGTGGTAGTGTTGAAGCTCTGTGTCTTTGGCTCGGTCGGAATATTCCATTTCGCTTACAGCACACATTCGGCAGGAGATTCGGTTCTGAAAATCGAATACATATACTTTGGTTGACAAAAACTAGTTTTTCCAGAGGAGAACAATCACTGACAAAGCTTCAGCCATCACAGGCTAGTCGTTTGATCGAAAATCGAAAATATTTATGTGCGGTCATCAAACATCTTCATTTGGACGCTGATAACCAAGGGAAATTTCTTGCAAGATCTCAATTTTCATTATCATCTGACTAATTTCCCCGGAATGTGAGCCATCTGCCAATCGACAAACTGTTTCCTAGTAGTTAGTTGGTGTTGTCACTGAAAAAACATTGGACAGTTATCTTTTTTGCAAATGGAAGGGGATGCGGTCGGCCGCATTCCTCGCGGAAAGGCGCGCTCTCCTATACGCCCTCGGAAAGGAGGCTGTCGGCGGGGGTGTAGCTCAGAGGTAGAGTGCTCCCTTCGCATGGGAGAAGTCCAGGGTTCAAACCCCTGCTCCTCCAAACTTTTTTTGCATTCTTTTTTAATCATATTCACAGGTTGCAAAGATGATTTGAGGACTCAACAAGCGAGTCAAATTTGAGGAATCCAAATGCAACACAACATTGTCACCTGACGCGATAGTGAAGATGTCCATGAGCACTTGTTTGTTGGTCATCGAACGAGAAATCGATAAAAAGAAAACGTTTTCTTTCATAGGAACTTTCTCCTGGCGTTCCTGTGGTATTGTTGAAGCGTTGTGTATTTGCGTCGTTCGAAACAGAAAATTTCATTTCGAGCACACATTCGGCAGGAGGTTCGGTTCTGAAAATCGAAAACATGTACTTTAGACGAAAACTAGTTTGTCCAGTGAAGAACAACCACTGACAAAGTTTCAGCCATCAAAAGGCTAGTCATTCGATTGAGAATGGGAAATATTCAGGTTTGGTCATCAAACATCTTCATATGGACGCTGATAACCAAAGGAAATGCGTTGAACGGGGAGTAAACCATGCCGAACGATATGTCTACCCGTCGCTCTGTGTTGTTTGTCGTGGCGGTGTTTGCACACTTGCACACTGTATAAAACAAGGTCATCAGATTGGCAGAAGCACTGAGTTACGGGGCAAAAACTAGCAGAATCGNCACACTGTATAAAACAAGGTCATCAGATTGGCAGAAGCACTGAGTTACGGGGCAAAAACTAGCAGAATCGATTAAAATTTGCTGCGAAAAATAACATTTAGACTAGGCTTGGTCGGACAAAAATTTTCGGAGGATCGAAGAACAGAAATTTTAACCGAAAAGGAATTATACTGTTCGCGTTGATTCTTTATGGATCGATCATCAAATATAGCCTCAAGCGGAAATGAGAACCAGACTTTTCGGTGTTCAGACATTCACACACATAATTTTAGAGACGAAAGTTTCAGAATGATATGTGATTTTGGTTTCTTCAAATGCAAAACATTGAAACTCACTTCAATGACGATACCATCATGTCGTCTAGAGTCCCATGGACATCATTGAACTTCCAGCGGATGTGACTTCATTTTGCAGTAACTGTCAGTTACGGTGGGTCCCGGTGGGTCCAGAAGATTCTCATGGTCGGCTTCCTTTGCGCATGTCGAACTTCAGTAGATGAATCCCGTTGCTCATCACGACTTCATTTTGTCCTTATCCTGACAAAAAATGAGCTGAAATCGCCGAGTCCTATTGAATGGAAAAATGAAAGAACACCAGGCAGCCATTCGAATTTCTTCGACGACAGCTGAAAAATGTTTTTCGACGTTTGCTTTTGGTTTTTTTTATTCTTCAAACTACGAAACTCACTTTCTTCCTTCTCATCACGACAGCTTTCCCTTGAAGGTTCCGATTTTTTTTCGAATCGAGGATGCCATCAATGTTCGCCCATTCCAGGTCTTGCTGCTGCTGATCGGTCGTCTGATTCTTTCCTCGGAAGATTCCATCTTGCAAATCCCGTCCATTCATAATTGTTTCTCATTATGGTTTTGAAAACTTCTCGATATCACTTGCCGTCGATTTCGTTCAAAGCCATGGTCGATTCTGCAAAACCACACGAAGATTCCTTAACAGACTTAATAGTTCAAAAGTGTCGTTTTAAGCGTCAAATGTAAAGCAAAACGTGTTTACAATCACGCATTAACAAAGAAACAATATCTTCGTCCTGATCTGTGTGACATGGCGTAGTGGTGTTTGCACACTTGCATACCGTACTCCTTGAAAGAAATGAATCACCGATGAGGTTAAAAGTGTGCAAGGGGGCGAAAACAAGTGGAATTGGTGAAATTCTACTGCAAAAAATTCATATATTCTTTTTGCAATGATATAGAGAGACTCTGAATGCAATTTTCCTTGAACGTGCTCGGTAGAAGGGTGTTCAGTCGGATTTTACGAGCACAACAATGAAATAGTTGTGTTCGACGTTTGGCGATTCTCTTTTGTGGATTGTCGTCGATAAATGTGTCGTCAAGTGCATCGGAACATGGAAAACATACTAGGAAGTCTTCGAAACCATAGGCGTCAAGGGCGTTTTTGCACTGTTTACAGCGGAGTGTCGTTTGTTTAACAGCCCAAAGATTGGCGAACGGATGTTAGCTAAATTTCAAAAGAAAACCTACGTTTCTTTTGTTTTCGAAACTTCCGCTCTCGCTGTGATGATTGCGCAGCATGTGTCAGACCAAATCTGAAAAATAGGAAAATTTTTAATTTTTTGAATTTTTGAAAATCGGAAAATCAAATCTTGGTAATCTCGAGTCTTCTGATTATTCGTTTTTGACTTATATTAGCTAGAACCAGAGTGATTAAGATAATCATGATTTCCGACACTTTATCTGAAGTAAAAACAAATGCATCTTTCCAGATTCCAACCTTATCGCTATGAACTCAACATCACGGATTTCGACGAAGTCACCCAACCAATGACCGCTGAACATCACAACATTGGCCCCTATCACCTCCTGATCAGAAATTGACATCTGTCAATTTTTTGTGGTGTTAGAAAAACGTTACAAAGTGTCGATTGTGTCGAGGTTTTTTTAACTATACCATGGAGCATTGAAAATTGTTACCAAGCCCTCATTACACTCTCATGCATCTTGCCGTAGCTCTGAGTCCCGCTTACACATTTTCGAGTGGTTCTATACCTGAACTGTTTCATTTTCGAATCCTCCCCTCTCTCAAAACGAAACTCATATTTCCAGATGCCTTTCTATTTTGATGATCTGGCTCTCCCCAACTCATGGGAAATCCATCCAGCCCACTCCCTACATGCCACCAACTCTGAAGCTCATGATGACCACCGTCCACTACCGAGCCGAATTTGTTTTCGAGCGCCGTCCATTTTGCGCAGTCGCCGAATACTTTGAAGCTGATACCTTCAAGTAAGAATCGAGGCGAAGGAAATCTATCAAAATCGGAATTGTCTTTTAGCGAAGAGCTCGTCGCATATGTGCCCTTGAATTGTACAAATCGCCACGTTCTGATCCAGGATGTCATCTTCAAGCTCTACGATGGCGACGGCTTCTTGGACGTAAGCTTGCAGTTTCTTTGGCTAAGAAAATTCTCATTGTTTCCGTGAACCTACGAGCCCGAGTGAAAATCTTCCATGACTGCCAGAGACAAGGGAAGATACTGGAGAACACTGTGAACATGTGGAGAATCAACGAAAATTATGAGTGGGTATAGTTCATCTGAGAGATTCACCTTCAATCTCAAAACTCTAAGAACAAACACTAAGATCTTCAGAACAAGACTTGACTTTTTGAGGTGACCTAATAGATGAATGCTTGTGCTTCTTTATTCTCAAAATTGAAAACATTCTACATCTAAATAACCTTGATCGAATTTCTGATCACCGCTTGCTTGTAATGGTTTTTCAGCTCCTACCACAAACAATATGCCGTAGAGATCAACGACAGAGGATACTACGTGCCCTAGTATCGTCTCCGTTACTATAACGAGCACTACGGATTGCCATTCGACAAAAACACAAACGATTGGATCAATGGAAAGATTGTCTACAACCGAACCGTCTTGTTTGAAAGACTTTCAGTGGGAACAACTAAAACGGGAAAATCGTTTTTTTTTCATTCCTTGATTCATTCAAATTTGCTCATGAAAACGTTGATCAGGAAATTTATAATACTTTGCCATAAGAATATTGTTATTATCTGTATGCTCATTGTGGCCAAACAAACGTGGGAAGTGCCGAAATTTAATCAACATGCTCATAAATGTCTTGAAATGAATTCTATTATTCTTACAATTCTAGTTCGAGCCATCCTGTAGACAATCAGTGATCGTCATTCTTACTAGAGAATGTTCTGTGCTCAGTCATTTTCACTGCATTCTAAGAAAACTCACATCATAATTCCTCCAGTTTCTGCTACTTCTGTCGCTTGCTTGAGTTGGACCCTGCTCATATACGTATCCCCTGAAAAAGGCAACCACGTTTTTAAACCTTTTGGTACGATGTATGTATTCTCCGGTCTAATTTCATTTGCATCGGCTACAGTATGCCTCACACTCGATCTAATCAGTATTCAGTTTATGTTTGAATCTTATTAGCTGTGACCCTATCTGCAAACACTGAGCATCTTCCTCAGATGTTTGCTNTTTTCGAGTGGTTCTATACCTGAACTGTTTCATTTTCGAATCCTCCCCTCTCTCAAAACGAAACTCATATTTCCAGATGCCTTTCTATTTTGATGCTCTGGCTTTCCCCAACTCATGGGAAATCCATCCAGCCCACTCCCTACATGCCACCAACTCTGAAGCTCATGATGACCACCGTCCACTACCGAGCCGAATTTGTTTTCGAGCGCCGTCCATTTTGCGCAGTCGCCGAATACTTTGAAGCTGATACCTTCAAGTAAGAATCGAGGCGAAGGAAATCTATCAAAATCGGAATTGTCTTTTAGCGAAGAGCTCGTCGCATATGTGCCCTTGAATTGTACAAATCGCCACGTTCTGATCCAGGATGTCATCTTCAAGCTCTACGATGGCGACGGCTTCTTGGACGTAAGCTTGCAGTTTCTTTGGCTCAGAAAATTCTCATTGTTTCCGTGAACCTACGAGCGCGAGTGAAAATCTTCCATGACTGCCAGAGACAAGGGAAGATACTGGAGAACACTGTGGACATGTGGAGAATCAACGAAATTTATGAGCGGGTATAGTTCAATCTCAAAACTCTAAGAACAAACACTAAGATCTTCAGAACAAGACTTGACTTTTTGAGGTGACCTAATAGATGAATGCTTGTGCTTCTTTATTCTCAAAATTGAAAACATTCTACATCTAAATAACCTTGATCGAATTTCTGATCACCGCTTGCTTGTAATGGTTTTTCAGCTCCTACCACAAACAATATGCCGTAGAGATCAACGACAGAGGATACTACGTGCCCTAGTATCGTCTCCGTTACTATAACGAGCACTACGGATTGCCATTCGACAAAAACACAAACGATTTGATCAATGGAAAGATTGTCTACAACCGAACCGTCTTGTTTGAAAGACTTTCAGTGGGAACAACTAAAACGGGAAAATCGTTTTTTTTTCATTCCTTGATTCATTCAAATTTGCTCATGAAAACGTTGATCAGGAAATTTATAATACTTTGCCATAAGAATATTGTTATTATCTGTATGCTCATTGTGGCCAAACAAACGTGGGAAGTGCCGAAATTTATTCAACATGCTCATAAATGTCTTGAAATGAATTCTATTATTCTTACAATTCTAGTTCGAGCCATCCTGTAGACAATCAGTGATAGTCATTCTTACTAGAGAATGTTCTGTGCTCAGTCATTTTCACTGCATTCTAAGAAAACTCACATCATAATTCCTCCAGTTTCTGCTACTTCTGTTGCTTGCTTGAGTTGGACCCTGCTCATATACGTATCCCCTGAAAAAGGCAACCACGTTTTTAAACCTTTTGGTACGATGTATGTATTCTCCGGTCTAATTTCATTTGCATCGGCTACAGTATGCCTCACACTCGATCTAATCAGTATTCAGTTTATGTTTGAATCTTATTAGCTGTGACCCTATCTGCAAACACTGAGCATCTTCCTCAGATGTTTGCGTCCTCAGCTACCGTAGTCTGTCTCCGCCTAATGGCAAGCAGCTAGTGGTAGTTCGGAAACACGGAGAGCGCATTCTCATAGAGTTTTTTTCTTGAGAGCTCTCAAAACTTTGGGTTCAATAAACACACAGGCAAAACATTTTGATACTATTTCTGAAAATCAAAGTCAGTCAACATACCGNAGAGCGCATTCTCATAGAGTTTTTTTCTTGAGAGCTCTCAAAACTTTGGGTTCAATAAACACACAGGCAAAACATTTTGATACTATTTCTGAAAATCAAAGTCAGTCAACATACCATTTGATTCGTTGTCGGGAAATCAACCTGACTCAGTTGGAGCTCCGTGCATCTGTTACTGATTCCAAGAAAGGCCCATATTTTTGGTCATTGGCAGCATCTGGAAAGTTAACACTATATATATCTGGAAAGTTAACACTATATAAAGACTGCNTGGAGCTCCGTGCATCTGTTACTGATTCCAAGAAAGGCCCATATTTTTGGTCATTGGCAGCATCTGGAAAGTTAACACTATATATATCTGGAAAGTTAACACTATATAAAGACTGTGTCAATCTCTCAGTGGAAAAGCATACAGTAGAGCTACCAGCATTTTTTAGTTTACAGGAGACATGTTGTGTGAGCTCACCCCCAGTAGCAGCGGCCACCCCTCACGGACCTCCCCTTCGATATATCTCCACCCCCAGCTCCGTTTTACCCTGAGTCTCTCAGGACTGTACGCTATTTTTCAGCCGGTCCCTCACTCCCAGGCCCGAGACGTCACCCCCAGGCACATAGACCCCTCCATTCGCTTCCCTCCGTCATTTTTCTCGTCAGCCCTTCTTTCTTCCGACTCGCCCAACCAACAACACATGCTTGCCAGAGCACAATTTTGAATTTCCCTCACCCAACCCTCTCGGCGGTTAGCGTTGACACTCTCCTCGCCGCACACTCTTTCGTTCACTGAGGCCTTGTTTATTTTGTTTTTCTCGGAGGCATCCTTTTGGTCCGGGAAGAAGAGAAGTAGCACGCACAGCACGTCGGACCCCTATCACTCACGGAGGCTGTTGTTTGCTGGAAAGAGGGGAAAGAATGGGAGACGGGAAGAGCGAAAACTGCCTGAATAATGGGGTTTGAAGGGAGAAAATGTGTTGATAGTGTTATCAATGTACAGGGTGCGTCATAATTATGGTGACAGAAGTTTCGCGCTAGCTAGCTGGCACAGATGGGTATTTTTTTTCAAGACAATATCATGTAGGAAATGCTTGAACCTTGGTCCACAAATAGTGATGATGAAAAAAAATTAACGGAAAAAGAAATCAAAAGAAGTTTCAAAAAGTGCGGGGTCGAACCACAGAGTCACCATTCCCCGTCGCGCCTCCTCCCACCTACACCACGCTGCCATCGAAATCTATGGCGCCGGAGGGCAATGAGGAGAGGGGGATTGTGAGGCGTACGAGGGGATGAAAATGCGTGCAAAAATGACTGAAACTTTCAGACAAGTTTTCGGGATTCTAGTCACCTACGGGCAGATAATTTTTCTCTCATTGTTTTCAGCGTATCAAAAACTACCAGTGTGCCAAATTTGAGAAAATTCTCAAAGTATATCTAAAGACAACCTGCTGGTTAGACAAAATCACATCTAAAAAATCATGTTTGGATATACCAACGGAATACTGCTTTCCATTGCAAGTCAAAAAATGTTCTGACCGGTTCCTCGGATTAAATAACTCCTTTTGGAAGCAATTTAGAATGACCGGTTCCTCGGATTAAATAACTCCTTTTGGAAGCAATTTAGAATGACCAGTCTCGCTCCTAGATTGAAATTCACCCGGTTATTTTGTATTGGAATTTTTCATTCGAGAGTTGAAGTACATCTAAGACCCAATTTGAAGTCATTGAATGAAAGTTTCGAGTCAGGATGGAGCAGGATATCTCAGAGTACCACCGTGCCGCAGTGGGTGCGCTTGCAACCAAACTCGAAGATTTTATGAAAAACAACGAAGTCACATTGAACAAACTGTAATACAATTTAAATTATGGTCGTTTGAAGATAGCGTAGGCAAAATTTCAAGTTCTAAGAAGTTACAGCACTTTGAATGTGTCACCATAATTATGACGCACCCTGTATACAAGAGTGTTCATCCACAAGGAAAATTGAAGAATATTGGAAGAGAAAAATCAACCAGTTACGGCAGATGAAAAACGAATGATTTATGAGGCAAACGAAGTGGTGCTGTGCAGTTGCATCTCTGGATTATGCCCACGAGGACAGGTGCAGATAGATTGAGGAGATTAATTAGTGGAGGAGGCCATTCAGTCGGCGGCCACGAAAAATATGGTGAGCATTGAAGGAACGGAATGATTTTTTCTGTTTCTTTGTTAGGTATCCGACGGTTTAAGTTGAGTCTCCCTTCTCTGTCTAGATGTGAGACCGTCTTCTCCTCCCCATTTTTTGATTTACAGTCCTTCGGCATAATCTATCAACACTCCTACTCAATTGTCATTCACTTTTTCAACTCATATCTGATCCTCCATTTCTATCCAAGCACAAGATCCTAGCAATGCGTTTTTCTTTCATCGTGGCTCCTTTTCGTCGCTGCCGCTCTAAAGTATTGGTCTCTCTTATACAAATCATCAAATTAGTTCAAAAACAACAGAATAGTACTAAATTGAAGACTCTGAGAAACAAATTTTTTTTCGATTTTTTCGCTTCTGGTAAAATTTTGGAAGATGAGTGGAGGGTGCGAGAAACATAGATTTAACTTCAATAAATGAGAGAATGTGAAAGAAATAGTTCTCAAGCATTGTGGAAAATCAACAAACTATCCAAAAACCTCGAATTGAAAAAATTTTACCCGTACAAAACTGGAGAAAGTTCAAAAAACACTAATTTTACCTATAAATCGACATTTATCTCTCGAAAACGTCTGGGAAGGCACTATAAACGTTACGTCACTACTTCTTATTCTTGAAAAAAAATTTATTTAAAAATTCCCTTTACAGAAGTTCTTAGAATTAGGTGGTCGAATTTTCGCCCCCATAGTGAGTCGAATCCAAGAGTAACACTTTGGTACTAATACAGTTTAGTCTTTTCACGCAACTCCGAATGTTTTCCTTGTTGGATGCCTTCTCCATCTTGAAACCCCTTTCATTAAGAATAGGGTCGTTGATTTGGTTTGAATCATTCATTCATTACTGTAGCAAGTTTTTTTTTTTTCAGCGGAAGCGGGAGTAGGAACGTTGGAGAGAGCCTGAGGGAGAGGGTCCCCTCTGGAAACAAGATACGAGATTCTCTAGAGGGAAGGAGCATTTGGTGAGACTTGTTTGAAATGGAAATCTTGGAAAAACGGCAGCCGCGGTTAGAGCAACCCTCGAGACTGCGCGGAAGATTTTATTTCTCCGAGCGACAGCCGAATCAATTGGAAAACTCTGAACTCTACATTCATCTGATCGTTTCGCAAATCTAATAAAGTTTGTTTTCGGTTTGCAAAGGGGAAAAAATAGAGGACATAAATATTCACGAATATTTATTCACTTCACATCAAAATTTGCACATCAAAAACCTGGACGGAAAGTTATCTTCTCATTTATTTTTTAGTTTGGTTATCAAAACAAAAATCTTGTTTTCAATTATCAATATCCTCTTCTTCCTCTTCTTCTGCTTCTTCCTCTTCTGCCTCTCCATCTGTTCCTTCCTCCTCTTCCTCTGTTTCTTCCTCTTCTGCCTCACCATCTGTTCCTCCCTCCTCTTCTGCTATTCCATCCTCTTTTGATTCTTCCTCTTCTTCAAATTCCACAGAATAGAGTTCACCGTCATCACTCAATACACTGAGTTGTTGACAGTAAGAGATATCCATTCTATACTCAAAAGACTTCATCCAGGTTTGGTCAATAATGATCTGGAAAAAGAGTTATCGTGACGACGAATTGACATGTTTTATATTCACCTGGAACAAGTGATCCTCCATTATAATAGACATGGTGCTGTTTTCGGACAAATAGATTTTTCTTCTTTCTGGGTAGTCGTACTCGCTTCCCATTTTTGCCCAGAAACTGACCTCCTGTATGAAAAGATACCGGTGATACAAAAAAAGAATCAAGTATGTTCACCTTATCTTTTGGTTTGAAAAAAACAACAAGAGGCAGTGAATATTGGTAACCTTCGACTGGATGGAAGATTATTTGAAAGCTGGAAAAACAAATGTTTGAGAATGTGAGGCAGAGTTTTCACTTACGGATTTGCTTTGACCCTGAAACTCAGAGTCAGCATTGCTCCGTAGGTCAAGTTCATTTTTTCCGTGAACAGGACACGTTGACACTCTCCACCAATATCGAAGCAGCGGGTCATGTCCTTGGTGCGGTTGTGAAGGTTAGGCCGTATCGTACGTGTTTCTGCTGGTTCAATTGGGAGAAAGACAAAACAGAGAAGAAGCATGAAGAAATTCATTGGGCGATGTGGAAGTGAGAGAGTAACCTGGAACGAAGTCATCATTAATGGGGATTGATGTAGGGTTCAGTTGCAAAAATAAAAACAACACACGGTTGCAAAAATAAGCACGTCAATATGACGCCACAGCTCCTGTATTGATAAGAAAATGCTACGGAAGCTATTACACTCCTCCTACTCCTCGAGGAGGAGATGAGGAGCCTTCTAGGTAACTAATGGACACCAGAGAGTTTGTCAGTGAGTTAAGACGGAGGTGTCTAGAGAAATAAGCCGGAATGATAAAAGGGAAGGGAGTCTGCTTGCCAAAAAAGGCAAGGAAGGGAGAAGGAATTGTTTGAAATTATAGAGATCGCTGCCCTTTTAAAGTGACCGACGGAATCCCTGAGGCTTTCCTCCATCACCTCTCCTGGCTCCACCCACCGCGAAATAGTGTTGAAATAGACAACCAAAAAAAATAACTGCAGCCAAGCCACGTAGGCGGACAGGCTCCACCCCCAAAAATTGTAATCCAACGAAAGAAATATTGTGGTGTTAGGGAAGTTAGATGGATTGTCCTACCGAACATCACGGACAAAAAAAACCAAAAAGATAGATGACTTGGCTTAGAGTTGCATTGGAAGAGAGGATCAAGAGAAAAACCAAAAAAAAAAATTGAAGATACTGGCAGGCTTAGTATCCTTTGAACTTTCGGGAAAAAAATGTTTCGGCAAGCGGTTTATCACAGTTTATTAGAGACAGCAAGCTGACAGTGGGCGTGATTCCTTCCTTCATTTCGCCAATACTCTGGATCTTTGATTGTATGTTTTTCTTTGAAGCATAAAAAAAGGAGGAAAAAAGAGCAGATGAAATAACACGGGAACTGGCTACATTAAGAGAATCGAAGATTTGTTTCTTATCGGTCTAGGAAAAAAAAGATCAGTATAAGAAGACATAATTACACCTAACTGTTTTGATTCTTATACTGATGATTATTTTTAATCCCAAAAACTGTGCAGACTCAGTTCGGTCACCACTCGCCAACTCTTACTGAGGTTTCCTGCTTTTCAAAACCCTTAATGTAAATCGAAAAGAAGACCCTCGAGGTGAGGCAAGGAAACACGAAAGTAGTACAAGGATTACGGTCTTGAGTCATCCCATTCGAAACTGGAACTTATTTCTTGGAATGATAGCTACGGTACGACAACATGAAGATCATCTTCAGTCATATTTCACTCACTTTTCTATTCTGATTATCTGAATAGACGATAAGATTGTTGTTGAAATGGAAATCTCAAGAGTAGAGGTGAAGCTGAAGAACTTTGAAACACACCAACACTTTTCAATCAAGCGCGCAAAAAAGAGCTGTCAAATTGAATTCCTGAAACATGTCGGGAACATGTCTCCAATCATCCAGTTGAATGCTCTGAACGTTTTGAGCAAATTGAGTTTTTGACGAAGAAAATGAACTTTTCTCGACTGCTCGAACGCAAAAATAGATTCGATTGTGAAACACTGGCTGTCACTCACAAAGAAAACCTAATTGCGTTTTTGAAACACGCCGAGAACGCATTCTTGCATTCCAATCAGCCAGAAGTTTTTTGAAGAAATCAAATTTGGCATTTCGGAAAATGTTTCGCAAACTCAATCAGCAGCAATTTAGGCACAAAAAAACTTTCCGAGCAAAAGGCGAACAACTCTATGAGGGAAATGTTCAATGTCCATCTGAAATAACAAGAAAAAACGACCGTCAATCGTTCAGATTTCTTTCAGATACCGACGGTGACAGTCGGGAGTGCCAATTAATGGTGTGATGCTCTTGTTTCATGGATTTCGAGATGGAAATTTTCGTTCGGAAACACAGACTACAGCCACGTGCATTCGGCTCACAGAAGTATTTACATCCTCGGATGGGAACGTATGCGGTGAGAAGATATTTCCCGGCTTTCTGATTTTCCCATCTGATGGCATCTTCCGGACACTTCACGGACAACTCTTTGAGCATTTATGTCTGAATAAGTACTTAGGAATCTGCAGGAATCATTTCTTGTACCTTTTCAACACCAGAGTCATCCTTTTCGTGCTCCTTGTAAGCATAGAAAATAATCGTTTCACACTCTGCTCTCGGTGCTTTACCGAATCGTAACCAAATCGCATTGTCATCACTAAAGTCTGCGGCAATCATTGGTCGGCTCCTTGCCAGAACATGAAGAACTGCTCCTGTAATTGGTGGGGTAAAATTGACAATTGTATATTTTTCCAAAAGGTTGTTTCTCTCACTCTCTCTCTTTCGGTAAAAACTAAGCTAAAATTAAAGTCTACACAATATATATTTTCAGGAACACTTACCTACATAGGCAGCTTCTCGGTGACGGTGTGCATGAGCTGTTCCATCTCAGGAGTCATCATTTCGTGAGTTGTTTCTTCAGTACAGACGAATCCTCGAATCAGGTTTTTTATCCAGTCAATCTTTTTTTCATTCACACCGCCCCCTTTCTAAATTACGGGTCCATTTTGACAAAACCTCAATAATCATTTCGTACCACCCTTGAAAGTCCCCTTCCTTTTTTCGTTTTTCCTCAGTCTTTTTTTTTCATCCAGATGGTACCAACTGCTACCGTAGTAAATTTACATAGAACCTCATTTTGTTCTCTCTTCATGGTTTCCACAATTCAAATTCTGTTCCCATTTTTCCCCTCAATTTGTGTTCAGTGCACGAAGGAGTGATTGATCACTAATTTGCATAAATCCTGTCTGTCTTTTTTGTGTTTCTTCAACATGTTTCGTTAAACTGGATGAATTTCAAACATTTAGGGGTTGGTGATTGGTTGTGTGAAAAAATGTAACACTTTTTCCAGATTCAACGCTCTTCGATATTCGATCATTCATTCTTCATTTTTTTCGCCAACCGGAAGGTGACCTTTTTTGTCTCTGTGAATGATTTCGATGGGTTCCTTGGAAAAAGTAAACTCGAAGCCGAATACTTCTTTTGAGGATTTAGGAGCTCGATTTATCTCCTCTAGAGACGTTTGTGGACACATTTACCGGAACCCAAAAGGATACTAATGGCTACTATGATAAAGCAAAGTACAAGGGTGGTGCTCAATATATAGGTAAAAATTAAATTCTCAAAGTGAGAGAAAACTTTTTTTTACCGTACACTTCATATGAGCCGAATCCTCCTCAACCAATAGTCTCAAATGTCAAAGTTCCTCATCGAGCAGGTACTCCAGCACCTACAGAGTCGTTACACAAGAGGAAAAACCCAACCACTTTTCGGAGCAGCAATGTTATCAACAGAACCTATAGACGTAACCATAGCTATTCATTAACACCTTTGATAAAACGAAAAACCATAATTTTTGAAAATTCGATTTTTTCAATAAATTTTTTTCTCGATTTCGAAAAGACGTTGTGAGCTGAAATTGTACACATATATCAAACCAAGCGTGTTCTTTCCAGCAAAAAATAACCCGCACACCAATCTTCAAAAATACCAATTTGTTAGAGAATAATCGTCCAAACTCGGAAAATCGGCAATCACGATATTCAAAAAAAGGGTCCCGGTTGAGATTTTTCCAAATTTCTTTGCATTATCCTACCAAGTACAAAATGCAAAAGAAAATGTTATAGATGGGGAATTGAACTGGGGTGGTCCCTAACGGGATGCAGAAAACTACTGAAAATGTACTGTAAAATCTGAAAATCCACTATAACTCCATTCAAACTGCTCCAATCATCACGAAACTTGTCTACTGCCCTGTGCCCTGTTGATATCTTTAAATTTCTAATACACATCAAAACCATAGCTATTCATTAACACCTTTGATAAAACAAAAAACCATAATTTTTGAAAATTCGATTTTTTCAATAAATTTTTTTCTCGATTTTGAAAAGACGTTGTGAGCTGAAATTGTACACCCATTTCGAGATTTTTAAGCCATTTGAGAGAAATCCAACATCAAAGCGTATGTATGAGCGTTATAGGGAAGGCCGCAGGGTTCAGGTTCGTGGTGGAAGTGTGGTGGCCATGGGTAATGAGCTTTCGCAGAAGCTTGTCTGGAAAATAGAGTGGGGTGAACTGTTGAAACATGTCGGGAACATGTCTCCAATCATCCAGTTGAATGCTCTGAACGTTTTGAGCAAATTGAGTTTTTGACGAAGAAAATGAACTTTTCTCGACTGCTCGAACGCAAAAATAGATTCGATTGTGAAAAAATGGCTGTCACTCACAAAGACAACCTAATTGCGTTTTTGAAACACGCCGAGAACGCATTCTTGCATTCCAATCAGCCAGAAGTTTTTTGAAGAAATCAAATTTGGCATTTCGGAAAATGTTTCGCAAACTCAATCAGCAGCAATTTAGGCACAAAAAAACTTTCCGAGCAAAAGGCGAACAACTCTATGAGGGAAATGTTCAATGTCCATCTGAAATAACAAGAAAAAAACGACCGTCAATCGTTCAGATTTCTTTCAGATACCGACGGATTCCAACTGCTGTCACAATGTCTTGATTCCAGGAACGCTTATGGTGGGTCAAATTGTATGTTCTGTCTCGACATATTGAAAAAAAAACAAAACAGTATTGACAGTCCTCTCCCAAAAATTGGAAACGAAAACAAATTAGGACCAAAATATCAACAAAAAAAAAGGAAATTTTTGCAGTGTGTAATCAAAATTAGTATTGAAATAGCTGCGGACCCTCTTCCTATCTTTGACCAAACTCAGCTTGATTCCTATGACAGGTATGAAAAAATTGTCAACTGACAAAGTGTTAACAATAAATAGAGAAACATTCTGTTAGCTGACTGTTTTTTGATGTCTGTCACAGGAACCGAGATAAGTTTGGTCGAAGATGGGAAGGGGGGTTCATGTTTGATGCGCTAATATTCTGAACCAAGTTTATTCAAAAAAAAAATTCTTGGTGTCATGACGGACTTTTCGGAACTAAATAAAGTTATGCCGACGCTCATTTGTCGTTTGTTGTGATGGACGATAGAATCGTTTGCAATTTCGATGCATAGAGTATGTTCTGAGTGAACTCCGTTTTTGTTTTATCCAAACGCACTCTGATGCGTGTTTTGTGCAAATATTTCGTTCATATGTTGAAATTTGACGATTCGAGCTCGGAGGTTTTCGTCCCAAATCGAAATTGATTCTGGGGTCTACCGCTTCTGTGATAATTTGATATTTTTCGAAAAATTCGGTCAACGTTGAGTATGCGAAAAAGTGTTGCTACACATGATGTGCAATAAAATCGGTTCATTTTGAGTATATGAAAGGGTGCGCTACACATTTGTTGTTAGAAAATTGCCAAAATAAGTATTGAGAAAAAAAAAAAGAGCCGTAACTTGCCCAATTTTTAACTTATAGAAAATTGAAACATATGAGCGTGAACTACAAAAATTCATAATTTTTACTGCTGAAACCGATGAAATCAGTCCAGAAAGAGATGAGTCAGACCCGATCCAGCCCTGCCCAGCATCGAAAAAATAATAAAAAACTAATTTACACATCGCGGAATCGAACCCTCCACCATTGGAACGCCACCACAGCGCTCTGCCACTCCGCCACACCGAGCACGTGCTGCTCTGAGGGTAGGAGGTGGTTACTTGTGAGTCGGCAACGATTTCTACCTCCGTCCCCCCTCCCCTCTCGAGTACGATTTCGAAAAAGTTAGGGGACATCACATGATTGACCTCACATGAGCAGGTAAATTTTGAGATTGATGTATCGAGAAACGAATATGATATTCGTAATCTACGGAAATTTTCAAAATGGAACAATATTCACTTGATCCAAGATACTCAAAATTGAAAGATTTTTGAGCAGTTTCTATTTAGGCCTGAGTCAGATGAAAATTGTCGTAAGTAGGCTGAAACTTGATCAAATCTCGCGAAATTTGATATTCCATTAGAATACTTGATCAGTATTAACATATCCAAAGCGTATTCATTTTGATTGAAAATAGTTCCAATACTGACCGTTCGAAAAAATTCTCAAGCCTAAAAAATCTTATATCGCTCATCTTGGAAAATTTTCCAACTGAATAGTATACAAAAACTTACCTTCCGATAGAAACGCCTAAATTTAAGCTTCATTTTGAAGAAGCTATCACTTTCTCTCGTCTCTTTGAGTTTCTCTTGTTTTCCTTCAACGATACACCAAACATGAGCTGCAGCTGGAGTATCTTGGAAAGCCTAAACATGCAGATGTTACCACCGATTTGTTCACGTGTAACTCACTTTGATAATCAGAAGTAACTGACTCCATACTCCTCCAAATTTTCTTTTGTTTGAACACAGCTCCGTTCAAAAAAAGATTTGAAATGCAATGGTGTTCGCTTTGTAGTTGAAAAGATGATTCCAGGGAAGAGATTATTTTTGAACTTGGTTTTCTGAAGAGTTTTTGGTTATAGATCTTTTTTACAAACACAAAAAAAAACTCATGAAGTTTCCCTTTTGAACGACTTTTCCCTGTATATCCGAAACGTCCATCCGACACGTTCAAGATGTCGTTAGCGCTGATTCTGAATTTTATGAGTCATCGAATCACCAGACTTTGAGCAAATTCGAATGAAAAGTTGAAAAAATCAAAAGAAAATAGATGAAAAATGTAATACGAAATGATTCCGAAATTTGAAAAAAATGATTTTCATATTGAGGATTCATGAAACTTTGCGACTCAATATATCAAAAAATGCGCTCTTCATTCACCAAAACAGAGCAGAGAAATTGGCTTCTCTCGAAGATCTGCAAACAACTTAACTACACATTCTGGTGAAAATGCAGGTTCTGAAACAGGTCAAGAAACTGAAACGTAGGGAAAAACAGCGGGCTTTCGTATCACCAAAACAGAGCAGAAAAGATGACTAGTTCCCCCTGTTCGAGCTAGCAATCATCTTAACCACACATTCTGGTAAACATCAAGCTTCTGAAGGACTCACAAACAGCGGAACATTTGAATTCCGCAATCGATGAATTGAACCCCGTTGCAACCATTCTAGACGACAATGAGCAAAGTCAAAATGCACATATCTCCAAACCACAGTGTCGTAGAATACATGTGTCAGCCTCAATTCATCGGAAGTTTGCAAAGTCGTGAAAGGTGAAACACAGTTGATTATTGAAGTTGATGGTGGTGACTTAAGACAGTTTTCATGCTCGCAACGTTCGGGACACCTTCCTTGGCACACATTCGTCGAAGTAGGCGCACCGGATTTCTCTCTCCCTTTTGCAGGAGTCTCTAAGCAATCCTTCACATTGAGCAGGAGATGGTCATCTATCTGGTTTTTTTCTGAATCTTTAAAATTACTTTATTTATCATACTATTCCTCATTTTTCATACCTTTATCCGGTAGTCAATGTGTTGTCTGCATCATCACGCCAGTACTCCATAACACTTTTCCATCCATTTCCAGTCGTTGTCATGGAGAATCGTTCATTTGTTGGTAGTCGTGAGGAAAACGCAGACGTAGAGGAGAAAACAGTGCTTACTGCGTTGCTTAGCCGCCGCAACGCTCGCCAAACAACGAAGAATGTGGAATTCTTGACGCTGGTTACACCAACGTTTTGCACCCTTTTTCCTTTGATAATCAGCGAAGATGAGCAGACACTGGCTTCCTTATTTTTGCTTCTGTGATCGGGAACTTCTTATCCGTTGTTCTCTGGTGCCATTTTCCTTTCAATCTCGTGAAGGAACTGCTTTTTGGTGTGGTGAAATCGACTTCTGACTCTTCACAACCTCGCACAGATCAAGCGATATCCTTCCGCATTGTCAAAACAGGAGGGATGTTTTCGACATTGTTTTGTCAGAAGCAGGTTGTTCACAGTCTGAACGCGATCAGTAAGTCTCCGCCAGAAGAAAAGGCTCCAGACATCTCGAGTCAACCGTCTGAAAACAGATAATGACAGGATCAATTTGGAAAAAATTCTCACCATTCTTTCTTAACGTTGCTGTTTATGTTGTCACGGGCAACATAGTATTTCAATCTTCCGAAAAGGACCAACTCCTGAAAATTTCAATACTCGGCTGCTCTAGACAGAAAATTCTCACCTCATATCCAACCGAAAAAAAAATCAACATGAAGTAGCTGCGTGTCCCTGGAAAAGATTGAAGAAATTTGCTCTTGCTATCTGAAAACAAAAAGTGTTGATACATGTTGTTGAAACAATGAATCGACGGAAAGAATGGCGGTTCGCAGAGAAATCAATAGGAACGATTATTCTACAGGAAATCTTGTTATTTTCTGGATGTGAGAGTGAAAATTTCCAGGAAAATCGAATAGAAAAAATATATTTCCTTCTTCACTGAAGTCGAAGTGTGGCAAACGCGATCTCTCTGTCTTTTGCCAGACGCGTCGCGTGTGCGTGCGTGCCTATTCCTAGTCCCCGATGATTCGTCGAGCGCGCGAAATTCGAATTAGAGCGGATGACACACCGAAACTAAACGTTGCCGATTCTTCTTTTGAATATTCATTTGTTTTAACGGTATTTCATGTAGAAGTTATAACTTTCAAATTTTTCATTAAAACATTTTCAGGAAACATCGAGTAGAGTAGGTGCGAGTGGAGAATCTGAAATTTTCACATTATCTAAAAAACTGCTTCCGAAAATCTTACCAAGCAAAAAATGGACGATCTTTTTTCAGAGTGGAGTAGAGTAGGTGCGAGTGGAGAATCTGAAATTTTCACATTATCTAAAAAACTGCTTCCGAAAATCTTACCAAGCACAAAATGGACGATCTTTTTTCAGAGTGGAGTACAGTAGGTGCGAATGGAGAATCTGAAATTTTCACATTATCCAAAAAACTGCTTCCGAAAATCTTACCAAGCAAAAAATGAGCGACCTTTTTTCAGAGTGGAGTAGAGTAGGAATGGAGAATCTGAAATTTTCACATTATCCAAAAAACTGATTTCGAAAGTCTTACCAAGCAAAAAATGAACGACCTTTTTTCAGAGTGGAGTAGAGTAGGAAGAGCCCGTCGTTCAAAGTCCTCCAAACTTTCCATAGTGACTATTGAGACTGTTAGACACATCATATCCAAAAAGCAGCCTGAAGGGACCAACTTTGAAAAAGTTTTTTTTTTATTTCCGGGTGACGTCTACATCTGAAAATATTCTGAAAATTCTGAAAATGTTCGACGTTCAAAAAACTTATAGGTGTGTTTCTGAAGACTTTTTCTATATTTTACAGGAAAGTTTATGAGCTTTGGACAAGTTTTAAAAAATTTATGAATCGGTGAACACAGTGACACTCACCATTTCTCGCCACTGTAATTGAATTTTTCAATCATGTTGAGAACGTATCTTCGTGCATCCCAATCAACCAGAAGTTTTTTGAGGAAATTCAATTTGGTTTCTCGGAAAATGTTTCGCAAACTCAATCAGCGATGATTTTAGGTACTGAAAAGTTTTTGAGCTCTGAAGCGCATTCATTTTGATTGAAAATGGTTCTAATACTAACCGTTCGAAAAAAATCTCAAGCCTAAAAAATCTTATATCGCTCATCTATGGACGAAAAGTCGAAATGGGCGGAGCCAAATTCATGTGATAGATCGATAGAACGTAAAAAGTTATGATGAAAGTCATAAATTTCAAACCGATTGATCCACTGGTTCTCTCAAACGGAGATGAAAAAAGAAATTTTGAATATTTTGGTGACTCGTGCTTTCCGGCTCATTGCGTAGCCCAAAATGTTCCAAACTACTCGGCTTTTCACAAACTCAGAGTCCCTAAGATTTCCAAGAAGGTGAAAAAAAAAGTTTCTCAAAATCTCAATTTTGAGCCGAGTTATGAACGTCTAAAGTCTGTGCCAAGTTTTTCTACATTTTTTTCCACGCACCCTTGCCGGGCAATTCGAAAAAGTGGGAACTACCGCATTTTAAAAGACAGCCGAATCATAACTTTAAAAAGAAAATGAGAGACTATGAAGAAAAAACAAAACAGAAAGGATAAATGAGAAATATTTTCCGATTCCGCAACTTTTCCAGTTCATTGATTCCCGATTTTTATCAATCGATTCATCAAATGATGACGAGTTCGTGAAACCTGACGAACGACACTCCGACTCCGATGAAGTCTATTTTGTATCTGAACAATGGACACCCTATCGGAATCTTCCGACAATCACAAAAACTGAAAGTTTATAAGTTCCCCCTTTCCCGATTTCAATGTACGCAGCCATTGCCATCTGTGATAGTTATTCAATGATGCGATTATTCGTCAATTTTCAGATTCTCGTATATGCTTGCCGAAACATTTTTCTCCCGAAAGTTCAAAGGATGCTAATCCTGCCAGTATCTTCAATGTTTTTTTTTTTTTTTTTTTTT
>LR543416.1:0-24843 GCA_900536305.3 Caenorhabditis sp. 40 LS-2015 | reverse complement strand
TTTTCTGTTTTTTTAATTTTTTTTTTTTTTTTTTTTTTTTGTTTTTTTTCTTGATCCTCTCTTCCAATGCAACTCTGAGCCAAGTCATCTATCTTTTTGGTTTTTTTTTGTCCGTGATGTTCGGTAGAACAATCCATCTAACTTCCCTAACACCACGATATTTTTTTCCTTGGATTATACTTTTTGGGGGTTGAGCCTGTCCGCCTACGTGGCTTGGCTGCAGTTTCTTTTGGGTTGCCTAATTCAACACTATTTCGCGGTGGGTGGAGCCAGGAGAGGTGTTGGAGGAAAGCCTCAGGGATTCCGTCGGTCGCTTTAAAAGGGCGGCGGTCTCTATAGTTTCAAACAATTCCTTCTCCCTCCCTTGCCTTTTTTGGCAAGCAGACTCCCTTCCCTTTTATCATTCCGGCTTATTTCTCTAGACACCTCCGTCTTAACTCACTGATGAACTCACTGGTGTCCATTAGTCACCTAGATGGCTCCTCATCTCCTCATCGAGGAGTAGGAGGAGTGTAAAAGCATGCGTAGCATTTCCTTATCAGTACAAGAGCTGTGGCGCCATATTGACGTGCATATTTTTGCGACCGTGTGTTGTTTTTTTTTTTGCAACTGAATCCTCACTTTTTGCAACTAAACCCTACATCATCTCCCCATTAAACATGGCTTCGTTCCAGGTGACTCTCTCATTTCCACATCGCCCAATGAATTTCTACATTCTTCTCCTCTGTTATGCTTTTCTTCCTATCGAACCAGTAAAAACAAATATACTACTACGGACTATTTCCACATTTGCAAAACCTATTTTGAAAAAAATACCAGCAGAAACACGTATGAGAGTGCCTCGCCTTCGCAACCCCTCAAAACATGTTCCGGACCTCCCCCCCGCCGAGGACGTCCCCCCATGCTTTTATCATGATGGAGGATGTAAAAATGTCCTCTTCACGGATAATATGAACTTGTCCAGATACGGAGCAATGCTGACTCTGAGTTTCAGCGTCAAAGCTTATCCGTAAGTGAAAACTCTGCCTCACATTCTCAAATATTTGTTTTTTCAGCTTTCAAATAATCTTCCATCCAGTCGAAGGGACGAAAGATTCAATGCCTCTTCTTGTTTTTTTCAAACCAAAAGATAAGGTGAATATATTTGATTCATTTTTTTGTATTACCGGTATCTTTTCTTACAGGAAGTCAGTTTTTGGGCAAAAATGGGGAGCGAGTACGGCTACCCAGAAAGAAGAAAAATCCATTTGTCCGAAAACAGCACTACGTCTGTTATAATGGAGGATTACTCGTTCCGGGTGAGTATAAAACATGTCAATTCGTCGTCACGATAACTCTTTTTCCAGATCATTATTGACCAAACCTGGATGAAGTCTTTTGAGTATAGAATGGATATCGCTTCCTGTCAACACCTCACTATATTGAGTGATGACGGGGAACTCCATTCTGTGGACTTTGAAGAAGAGGAACAAACGGAAGAGGAAGAAACTGAAAAAAAGGAGGAAGGAACAGACGGAGAGGCAGAAGAGGAAGAAACAGATGAGAAGAGGCAGGCACCGGAGCCCAAATATGCGGGAGTATGTGGAAGCGGCAGCACGGTGTTCAACTTCAGCGGCATTCTGAGCTGCCCAAAAGCAAACTTCACTGTGAAAATTGAACTATTCGAGAAAGATTCACTGAAGTGAGTTGAAAGCAGTTTCCAAACATTAACGAACTTTTGATTTTCCAGTAGCGACTATATCAAGTGCAAGAAGTTCCAATCTGTAGAACCCCACAAGTATGAAATCATTGGCTGCGACACTGATGATCCATCAGTAAGTTTTGAATATAGGTAGAACTTGTGCAACTAAAATATATGCTTTCAGGGATACTTCAAAATGTACTTCCAAGTCACGCACGACTGCACGGATGACGGTACCGTGCGGCAGTTTTATCAATACACAACGCCTTTACCTGTATACAGATACGACTGGGAAGAAATATCTCAACAAAAAAAGTAAGACTAATTAAATTCTGGTATTTTTCTTTACTAAAGCCGTGTTCCCCGAAAAAACAGCTATATTTCAGATTATACGAAGTGAATAATACTATCTCTGTCTCGAACAAAGGCTTGGAATCCAACCATGTGGCCCTCCACGAAGAATGTTGGAATTGGAAAAACAACGTATTCCACAAACCCGCGGCAATCTTGAAATGACTTCATTCTCCTCTGTCCTCTAATGCACAGTTCTCCATTCTCCGTTCCCGTCAACCGCTTCGCGCTGTCTCCCGCTACAATTTTGACAATGCGTTTTTTTGATGTTTTTTTTCTCTTTTCTCTCGTCTCTTTTTTCATAACTTCTTGTTCCTGATAATGCTTCTTGCAAATGCTTTACAAATAAAACTATGAATTTTTGCTCATGGTTCACAGAACAAACAACTTCCTTTCTTTCCTGTATTCAATTCCAAGCAAACGGAAGCAAAAAAAAACATTTGCAAATCACACAAAATCTCTTTGAATTTTGGAGCACAGAGGTTTCTAATATCTATGAAACATGAAACCGGAAGAATTTGAGAATTCATGAAAAGAGCAAGGTCCGATTTTCATCAGTGATTGGATGGTGGTAACATGTTGACAAGGAATCGACAATCTCCACCCGGTTGACTTCATTTGTTCCTCAAGCAATGTTGCGAATCCAATAAATCAGACACAGATAGTGGAAAACTAGAGATCAATTACTTGTTTTGGGGAATTCTGGGCATCTCAGACACAAAATTGATTCTCCACTCTTTTGATGACAATCGTTCTTTCGATAGCACCGTGCAACAAATCGTAACAGTGGAGACAACGAATGGAGAAACTTTGGCGAGAGGCTCTTTAATTCAGCGTCGTTCCGTCCTTTTTGTTTGACCGAAAAGGTGAGTACAGGGTGACCCATAAGTATTGACACCGATTCAAACAGCAATAACTTTGACGAGACTTGATGAAATTCTTTGAAACTTTGAAATTTATAAATTCAGACGCACAAAATTTTTATAATACAAACGTTTTTAGAATTGATCATCGTTTTCCCCTATTACAGCCTTCACACGCTTCAGGTATGTCTCACCACTATCACGGAGGTAGTTCTCTTTTTTAGGCATCAGGTCTTTTGAACGGCGGACATTTGAGAGATGAATTTAAGATGGTTAGATAGAAAAACTTTCTGGCTCAATTATCTATAGACTTTTAAACCTATAAAGTTTGAATATGGGTTACTATGAATCGATTTTGTGCGTCCACCAACTATGGAAAATCGATCTTAAAACGCTGCTAGATGTGTTTGAGGTGAAAAAAGCGGACCTTATTGTTCTGGAACACCCAATGTTATCTTCTGACGTAGAATCTAGATTGCTCGTTCTTTTAGATAGGTTAGATTTGATTTTTTCAATTATTCTGACTTCCAAACCGGCGCAAACTGGAGTTTTCTACCATTTCATCTAATACTAGAAAAGACTATTACCAGAGCGTGGTTTGTAGTTGAAATCAGTTTTGTTTTGTTACAAAATACAGATTAAATATCCTCGCATTAATTTCCGTAGTTGTTAACCGTTTTTGTTGGCTTGCACAGAAAATTTTTTATCTCAAAGTAGGACACTTATGTAACAAAAAAGCGCGTGGCAAGTAAATGGTGTCAGGCTTCTTTGCTACTTAATTTTCTGTATTTCTTCGCGAGAACTCAGCTTGTAATGATTAAACAAAGGATAAAATTTAACAATCATTTTAAGATCTTTCTCTTGACACCTTGCGCTATTCCGGCGTCAATAGCGAGCTTTTTACTGCTCCGAGCAGAAATTCAAGGATGTTCATTCTAACGGCTCCAACAACCTTATAGAAAGTGTTGAATTCTAGAAAATCAGGTTTCATGTAGTCCTATTTTTTGTTAATACGAGAAAAAAAAGATTAATCGATTTGATCCATCGGCTGAGTTGTTATGCGACATTGAAAAAGTGCATACCGGCGCCCGCCATGCTTGCTTGTATGAAAATGACGTCAAGGAGAAGCATCCACCATTTCCTTCATAGTCAACAGAATGTCGTGAAAATTGATGGGATAATAGATGAAGGTTAGTATTATACAAAAATCTGAAAATGGTCGAATTTGCGCGCAGTAGATACCCCATATCTTACGCGCAACTTTGGTGTCAATACTTATGGGTCACCCTGTAGATGTCCAAAAAGCAATTATTTTTCTCCTTTTCTTGTCTTTCTGTCCAAAATGCAATCTTTAGAGGAGGATTCCGGGCAAAATTTTTTATTGCTTTGAAAAATATGTAATCACGTAATAAATGTAATAAATGGACAAAAACTGTTGTGGCCAACTGGGGCAACATTCTTTAAAAATGCACTCTTTGAGGCAATTTTTTGGGCGTTTAGAACAGTTTTTGAGCGTTCCCATTATGATTTTCGGAATCAGCACACTCGATTACATCTTTTAAAGCAATAAAATTTTTTGGTTGGAATCTTCCTTTAAAAAAAACACCTTCTTCTTTGGTGTCTTGGGACTTTTTTGCACAAAAAGATGTTAGAGCATTATCAAAATGGATTAAAAGAAAGATAAAGAGTTCCCAAAAGACTCGCTGCAAACGAACCAATCAAGCACGAACAAAGAAGAAACGCGAATAAAAAACTTCTGCCCAAAGGAAAACGAGACGTTTCGTTTCAAAAAAAAGGAAGACTGATTGAGGGAGAATAGAGAACTTTGTTAGAACTGTGTTGTTGCCAAGAGACGGATGGATAAATGTAGCTCGACGGGACATCATTTTTTGCCGTCATCCATGAGCTGTCTGAATATCTTTAATGATTTCAAATCCCGTAGAAAAGTGTTTATGTATTTCAGAATCTAGGAACATTCTACTAGTGCACACAATAAGAGAACATGTTGGTAATGTTATAGGTTTATTTAGAAACGCACTCAGGTACCGACCGGCGTGAAGGCCTAGGTACTCTGGGTGGATATAGGACAGGAAAAGGGGAGATAAAGAAGTCCGAAACCAAAAAATCCTCTCGATCAAGCATTCAGGAGAATATTTATGTCAGATCGAAGGGGCGTGTCGGGAGCATTCCAGAAGGGCTGATGTGATCGGAATGTGGTGGATAGATGAAGATACTGTGTGAATGGATGAGGGGGCAGTGAGAGACGGTCCGCCTGACGAGCCGATCTGAAATCATCTTTAGGAGAGACTGTATGGGATAAGGGAGATTTGAGAGAAAGAGGCTTCTAGATTCCTATCTGTCCTGGACAGATAGAGAAAGTCAGGCGGTTTGCTCTGGAATCCATGGGAAACTGGGTCATAGAGATCAAAGTATGAGGATGATGAAAGATAACTTTACTGGAGTTTCAAAAGTGGGGAATCTTAACTAATTTGGGCACTGAAAGATACAGTAACCCTAAGGGATACTGGTATCCTTTACAACACTTGTCAACAAGAATTGAAGCATGTATTCAGTTTCCCGTACTCACTCTCCCTCTGGCTACTGTCAGATCTCTCAAATCCTTCAACTCGTCAAGATGTCTAAAAATTCAAAAAAGAAATGGGCCGAACCGAAGATTGAACCCGGGACCTCTCACACCCAAAGCGAGAATCATACCACTAGATTATTCGGCCATACTGGAGGAACAGAGGTGATTGTGGTTACAAGTGAAGCGGCGGCTGTGAACACTACCTCGTGTGGGGAGCGAGAGAAAGAAAGAGGAAAGAAGGACACAATTTGTGTACACATTGGTTATTGTGGTGTGAAGAAGAAGAGGTGATGTTTCGGTTTGCTTTGCAATTGAAGAACGTTATCAGAAACTGTTGAAACTTGTCTTGTCACTGTGTTCAAGTTTTTTTTCATACTGAAAAAGCTTAACAATGAAAAAAATGATGATAAAAGTGAAGGGCTCTGATGGAGCTCCAAGATTGCATTTCAATCAGTCCCTTGTCGTCCAGAAGTAAAATAGAACCTTGCAAAAGTTCTTTGTTTCTGTGTGAGAACTGAGTGTGGTGTTAGAGATTTAAATGAAATCGATTTTATTAGAACCTTTAGTTTTTTTTCTTCCATTTGTTAAGCAATGTGACATTATAATGAGGATATTCGTCGCCGAAACGGTGGCTGTCGTCCTTCAGGAGATGTGGCCTTTCAGAAATGGTCATTCCGTGATTGAAGTCGTTGATATCCTTGTAGTCTTGAGCAGATTGATGCTGTTCAAACCAAAATGGACGAACCGAATCATCGAATGAATTTTGCTTATATCCGAACGAATCTTCCACGATTGCATTTTCCACCTTCAATGAAAAATGGTTTTGACGTGTTTTTCTCGAAACAACTCACAGGGTTGTAATTGGCACTTGCCAGAGGTACGCTTGGGCTCTGATGATCTGGTTCTTGCAGCCTCTGCACTTTCTCTCCCAGCAATCGTGGTACACCCTCACCAGAATGTGTGGTTAAGATGATTGCAAGCTCGACCAGAGAACTAGCCATCTTTTCTGCTCTGTTTTGGTGACATGAAAGCCCACTGTTTTGCCTTATGTTTCAGTTTCTCCGCTCTCTTGACCTGTTTCAGAACCTTTTTTTATGGTAGCCATCAGATACTGAAATGTCCATCGTCACGTTCACAAATGCCCTAGTCAGTTGAGCTCGGTGGTCTGAGTGTAATCCATGTTTTCGACATCTCATTACCCATAAGTTTCTCAAAACTTGACTATCGTGTCGTGTCTTCTGTTCCTTTTCTTTCCTCGCAAAACATGTCAGCTTCCAAAGCGTGCCACCGCCAGACACATGTCTATCTGTGGGCTCATCAATTTTTAACGAGACTTCAATGGCGTGGGTGCATGGCACGAAAGGCGAGGGTGCATGGCACGAAAGAGCGGACAAGAAGAGCAAAAGAAAGAGAAGAAACACAAGAAGACCAAAGGGTTCTGTATAAATTACAAAAATGCTAATTCAAAAGAAGGAATACGGCAGAAATTCCGAATTTCATTACAATTTCCTCACTTTTTTGTTCCTTCTCATCCAATGATCATTTTCGATACTTTTCTGATACTCGAACACAAACTGAAGCGGTCTTAGTCCCAGGCTTATGGATGTAAGCCAAGAAAAATGGATGAGTTGATGGTAAGAGAAGATAGATCTTAGAGACGCAGAGAGACGGTGGGAGCCAGTAGTATAAAGAGATCATCCACCATCATATTTATTGGGCAAATTCAGAATTACAGAAAAATTAAAAATTTAAAATTACAAAAGTTCGAAAATGGAAAAAAAATTACAAAAAAAAATTGAGGATTAAAAATAAGAGTACATATATGAATGTAAAACGTTACCCATCAACGTCCCCAGCCATTCTGCTGGGGCGCCTGCGGTTGGAAGTGGGGCATCGGTGGTGGTGGTCCCATCTGCGGTTGGTAGTGGGGCGCCTGCGGTTCATAGTGGGGCATCGGTGATGGTGGTGGTCCCATCTGCGGTTGGTAGTGGGGCGCCTGCGGTTCATAGTGGGGCATCGGTGGTGGTGGTGGTCCCATCTGCGGTTGGTAGTGAGGCGCCTGCGGTTCATAGTGGGGCATCGGTGGTGGTGGTGGTCCCATCTGCGGTTGGTAGTGGGGCGCCTGCGGTTGGAAGTGGGGCATCGGTGGTGGTGGTGGTCCCATCTGCGGTTGGTAGTGGGGCATCGGTGGTGGTGGTGGTGGTTCCATCTGCATAAACTGCGGTGGTGGATACTGTTGCTGCTGCTGCATGACCATCTGATTAGCCATCATGGCGGCTCCCGGCGGTGGTCCCGGTGGATGTCCCATGACGTACGGATTCATCTGCAACATCTTGAGGGGCTAGAAACGGGCAGTCGAGCCGAAACACTTACCGGCATCTGCGGCATCACCTGTGCTTGCTGCTGATGCTGGTCCATCAGCTGTTGTGGATGCTGTGGTGGTGGTGGTGGCTGCTGTGGCTGGTAGTGGGGCTGCTGCTGATCGGTGCGGGTAGTGGTCTCATCGACCTGGAAAAACATCATCCTATATTTAGGGACCGCAACGCGAGGGGGCGGAGCCTCCATTTTTTTCTCCCCGGGGGTATCTGGCATTTTTGAAGACTTGTAACTCAAGTTAGGATGGATCGATTTTCATGAAAGTTGGTCTCGTTATGTAAATTGATGCATAGAATCGAACGGTGTAAACGTTTTCTTGATTGATACAGTAGTTTTCGAAATATTCTCAAAAAACGATAGTTGAGGAGAGAAAACTGGTGTACAAAACTCGAGTTCGCATGTTTTTAAGATGGATTCTAATAATTCAAGAGGTTCTCTATGAGATGTATTTGCTTAGAAAAAAATTCGACAATGCCATTTTTTGAAAAAATCAGTCAAACTTCGATCAAAAATTGTGAAATTTTTTCAGCGATGACACTATATTTTTATGTGTTATATTCGTAAAGCAACTCTACAGCTACTCTGAGAAAAAATTTGAAGGTTTTTGGACTAGTATGAAACATTCAAAAAGACTATGGAACAAGGGTCACTTTCTCTGTTCAGCACTTTTCGTAGATTTTACCTGTCACGCAGGTTGAGTTCGCATGTTTTCTCTTCGCCAACAGATTCTACGCAAAATTTCCCATTAAAACAAGTCTATTGTTTCAATTTTCCCTAATGCCATTTTTTTTAGAAGTCCTTTTCTATCTGAAAATCTGAGAAAATGCCTTAGAATTTCCTGTGCAGAAGCGGAGGTGCCGACCAGTTCATAACCGCAACCCGCCTCCTTCGTTCGAAGCGGCGCGGTGGCTGAGTGGTTAGCGCGCCTGATCGATGGTGGCTGTCGCCGGGGTTCGAACCCGGAGCTGATTTAAACGTTTTTATAACTGATTTTCCCTTGGAGAGTAACCGCGCGGGACTTGCAGATAAAAACTCCGCCCTTCACTCCGCCCACTTTTCCGCGCACTGCTACCACCGGGGAGAAAGACGAAAATTTGGGTATGCACTAATATTGACATGAGGAATCGAATGGTATCTATTGTTTTGGTCAAAATTGTGATTGAAAAATGCGTTGTGGTGCCTACCTATATTTCAATCTTTCAGAAACAACTTACAATCGGCTCACGCGGCGCGGTATATATCATCCGCCGTGTCTCCTCCTCAATCTCAGCCACCTCCTCCTCGAAGAGCCGCATGAGCGGGCCCACCAGCCTCTCTGCAAATTTTGAGTATTATAGAGAATCAGAAGAAAATGACATACCCATTGTCTCCTCCAGATCAGAGTTCTTCGGGAACCTCCGATTGCGGAACCCCCTTTTCCTACAAAGGGGGCAGGAGACGATCTCCTCCTTTTCCTCGGCCGCCCTCCCTAAACGTGCGGCACACAGCGAACACACTGAGTGCCCGCATCGTCCTACAAAATGAAAACATACACTCTAAATTGGCTTCGATGGATCAGTGGAGTTGGTAGATATCGGTAGATTAGATTCGGTAGATTGGTTAGATTCGGTAGATTGGTTGATGATATGTAGACACCTCAAACTTGGGTAATTAAACCTTTATTTAAAGGAAAGAAATAACGATAAATGATTAACAATGAAAGTATAAAATGAGGAAAAGAAAAGATTGAATGTTTCCTNTCTCTCTCTTTCTCTCTCTCTCTCTCTCTCTCTCTCTCTCTCTCTCTCTCTCTCTCTCTCTCTCTCTCTCTCTCTCTCTCTCTCTCTCTCTCTCTCAAAGCTTTCAACCAACAGAAATATATATCGTACAGCTCATTAACTTGGTCATTAGCACTTCTTCGAAATAGGACAAGAAGGAGAGTCGAAGCCAAACGAAGTAGGCGTCCAGTAAGGAGGCGTTGAACCACATTCAATGGTATTGGATATTGTCTTTTGAGGAATCTCAGTATTTGAAGGAAGGGAAAAGCTCCGTTGAGCTCAGTTTTCCAGTTTTCACCAACACGTTCCAATTGTTTTGCTGCTACCCGTCATGGGGAAACTCAGAAAATTCATGCTACCATTCGGAAAAGTCTTCAAACGAGACAAAAACTTCAATCGACGTTTGATTAAAGGTCCACCAAAACAAACAGTCGATTCGAGAGTTGTGATCATTTTGGTTGGAATTCTCTTCTATCTTTTATTCATCTCTTTCGTCCTTCTTCATATTGGAAACGCACGCTGAAAATGATGACGACCAGGAATTTGCTCCCGTTCTCCAACTCGCCTCCAACCCACCAGCTCTCTCAACTTTCTTCGAACTTTTTGCACCACTCTTTCACTTTTGAATTCAGTTTTTCATGCTTTCCCACCGTATCGTCATTTTTTTCCAGCAAAAATGAATCGTTCTTTGCTTTGAAACACTTCTTATCTGCGCTCTCTTCTAAAATGCGGTAGTTCCCACTTTTTCGAATTGCCTATCGATCGAATGTCGAAAAAACTCTGGATAACTCGGCTCAAAATTGAGCTTTTGAGAAACTTTTTTTTTCTTTCTCTTGGAAATCTTAGGGACTCTGAGTTTGTAAAAAAACCAAGTGATTTGGAACATCTTGGGCTCCGCAGTGAGCCGGAAAGCACGAGTCACCAAAATATCGGAAATTGCCTTTTTCATCTTCGTTTGAGAGAACCAGTGGATCAATCGGTTTGAAATTTTTGCCTTTCATCATAACTTTTCACGTTCTATCGATCTATCACATTTGTTTTGAATTTCAGATAAAAAATTAGGCTCCACCCACTTCAGTTTTTCGGACATAACTCGGTTCGTTTGGGGAGTTGAGAGGATATTCCGTTAAAAATGGACGTAGATTCAAAAAACCCTTCAATCTATGTCCAAATTGCATAACATTTAGTTGAAAAATTTTCCAAAATGAGCGATATAAGATATTTTTGGCTTGAGAATCACTTCTAACACTCAGTATTGGTATAATTTTCAATCAGGATGATTGAATTTTGGATATGTTATTTCTGATCAAGTCTTCTAATGGTATACCACGTTTTGCAAGCTATGATCGAGTTTCAGACGACTTATGACCATTTTTATCGGGCTCAGGGCTAAATAAAAACTGCTCAAAAATCTTTCAATTTAAAATTTCATGGGTTGAGCTAATATTGTTCCATTTTGAAATTTTCCGTACATTACGAATATCATATTCTTTTCTCGATATATCGATCTCAAAATGGAACTGCTCATGTGAGGTCAATCCTGTGATGTCCCCTAATTTTTTCGAAATCGTACTCTTTAATTTCCGCTCAACACTGCTGGGGATCATGCCCGTCTAATTAGATTTTTGATTCGTTCAATCGTCAAATCTGGACATATGAACGAAATATGTGCACGGAACGCGTTCAGAGTGCGTTCGAATAAAACAAGATCGAAGTTCACTCAAAACATACTCATTGCATCGAAATTGCATGGTACATCGCAGACGACTCTATAGTCCATCACAACAAACGACAAATGAGCTTCGGCATAAATTTATTCAATTCTGAAAAATCCGTCACGGTGTCAAGGAATTTTTTAAAGATTAAACTTGGTTCAGAATATTAGTGCATCAAACCGGCACTTCTTCCCGTCTTTGACCAAACTTATCTCGGTTCCTGTGTTAGTTATCAAAAAACTGTCAATTAACAAAATGTTTCTTTGTTCATTGTAAACAATTTTTCAGTTGACAATTTTTTCATACCTGTCACAGGAATCAAGCTAAGTTTGGTCAAAGATGGGAAGGGGATGCCCGTAAATTAAGGAAAACACAGTATTTCTAAGCTCACTGATTACGACCAGTAACACGTCGCAGCCGTGTCCAGCGACGCGTAGCGTCGCTAGTCATCAAATGATATGTTCACTTAGATGTAGCCAGCTGTAACTCATCTCTTTCTAGACCGATTTTTTTGGTTTTAGCACGAAAAGATAGGAAATTTGTTGGAGTTAGTGCTCACATGTATGAATTTTGAACAGGTTTCTTTCGAAAGTAAAAGAGTCCAAGTTAAACCGTCTTCGTCTTCACTGTTGATCCCTGAGTCCAGAGACCTTTTTTGAGAATCAATTCGTCAAAAAAAGTACTTGACGTTAAGCTCTTTCTTCATTTATTGCACACACTGTCACTTCTTTGGAATGCATTCTCAAGTCGGGGCAATACATTTTCGAACGGAAAAGGGACTCTTCTTCAGCCGTTTTTTTTTCTCAATAAGAGATGTATTGCATCGGGAAGTGGCGCAAAAAATAACTGAAAAGCAGAAACATTTGAAATGGATGGAACATCACTTTTTTTGTGTCTCAAGAGAGTTTCGGAAACGGAAGCTGAAGGATTCGGGAACAGGGTCGAAAAAAAAAGGATGACGTGCAAGATATCCGTTTGAAAACTGTGTGAGAAACTTCAAATCAATTTGGGGGAAATGAAAACTTGATATGGGTCAACAGTTCGAACATTTTTAGATGGTCAATGAGTCACGACAAATGGGAAAAATGTTCTTGATATACACAGAAACAAATTTCCGAAAAAATAGAATAAGAACACCTTTAAATGTCCTTAAAGGAGGATTCCGTGCAAAAATTTTCATTATGTTCCAGTAGGTAATTGAGTGTGCTGATACCGAATGTCATAATGAAAACGCTCAAAAAAGTCTCTAAACACCCGAAGAGGCCATTTTTTGAAAAAGTTACTTATTCGAGTTTTTTTTTTGCATTATTTGTTCCTGGTTTTCTTGCTAAAATGATCAATTACCGTGAAAACTCTATTAGATAGCCACCCCTAATTGAATGCCAGCCTCTAATACAGTGCCACCTAAAAAACCTCCGAACAATAGAGTGCCATGGCACTCTAGTTTTTACGGTAATCAACTTTTTTATCCTCTTCAACAGTCTTTAGTGAAAATCAAAAAAAACCATGAAAAATGAGCAAAAACTCGGTCGCCGAAGTCAAAGTTCTAGGCCAGCATCAGTAACTATTTCAAAAAAATGGCTCTTTTGAAGCGGATTTTCAGGTGTTTTGAGACATTTTTGAGCGTTTTCATCATGATATTCGTAATCAGCACACTCGATTACATATTTGAAAGCAATAAAAAATTTTGCTCGGAATCCTCCTTTAGAGTTGACCAACTTGCACAGAAAATAGTCAAATTTGAGACGTTCATATTGGTACTGTAGGTTTACCATTTCCATGAGTCTCCATCCTTTTTGATATACGAACATATGTTTTCTTGAATTCTGAATTTCGACCGCCACGCTTGGTCAAAAGAACATTTTAAGGCAACAGATGATCAGATTTTTTCCATTCAAATGTGCTGCTTAAAATCAATGTTTTTTTTAGATGATCTTGGAGAATTTTCTGGAAACTTGGTGACTACTACTTTTCAACACGCTAAAACGACGAGAGAATTTCCAAGAAACATTTTTTTTTGAGATTCCTGTTAAATTTTGCTGAAACTTTCAGACCTGATTTTGAGCTTCTGGCGATAAAGTTCAAAGGATGCTATGCCTGCCAGTATCTTCAATTTTTTTTTTTTGGGTTTTTTTCTTGAGCCCCTCTTCCAATGCACCTCTGAGCCAAGTCATCTCTCTTTTTGGTTTTTTTGTCCGTGATGTTCGGTAGGACAATCCATCTAACTTCCCTAACACCACTATATTTCTATCGTTGGATAACACTTTTTGGGGGTTGAGCCTGTCCGCCTACGTGGTTTGGCTGCAGTTTCTTTTGGGTTGTCTATTTCAACACTATTTCGCGGTGGGTGGAGCCAGGAGAGGTGTTGGAGGAAAGCCTCAGGGATTCCGTCGGTCACTTTAAAAGGGCGGCGGTCTCTATAGTTTCAAACAATTCCTTCTCCCTTCCTTGCCTTTTTTGGCAAGCATACTCCCTTCCCTCTTATCAATCGGGTTTCTTTCTCTGGACACCTCCGTCTTAACTCACTGATGAACTCTCTGGTGTCCATTAGTTACCTAGAAGGCTCATCATCCCTCATCGAGGAGTAGGAGGAGTGTAATAGCTTGTGTAGCATTTTCTTATCAGTACAAGAGCTGTGGCGCCAAATTGACGTGCTTATTTTTGCAACCGTGTGTTGTTTTTATTTTTGCAACTGATGACCCTACATCAGTCCCCATTAAAGTTGACTTCGTTCCAGGTTACTCTCTCACTTCCACATCGCCCAATGAATTTCTACATTCTTCTCCTCTGTTATGCCTTTCTTCTAATTGAACCAGCAGAAACACGTACGATACGGCCTAACCTTCACGACCTCCCCAAGGACATCACCCTCTGCTTCGATATTGGTGGAGAGTGTCAACGTGTCCTGTTCACGGAAAAAATGAACTTGACCTACGGAGCAATGCTCACTCTGAGTTTCAGGGTCAAAGCAAATCCGTAAGTGAAAACTCTGTCTCACATTCTCAAACATTTGTTTTTCCAGCTTTCAAATATTCTTCCATCCAGTCGAAGGTTACCAATATTCACTGCCTCTTGTTGTTTTTTTCAAACCAAAAGATCAGGTGAACATACTTGATTCTTTTTTTGTATCACCGGTATCTTTTCTTACAGGAAGTCAGTTTCTGGGCAAAAATGGGANGAGGAAAGCCTCAGGGATTCCGTCGGTCACTTTAAAAGGGCGGCGGTCTCTATAGTTTCAAACAATTCCTTCTCCCTTTCTTGCCTTTTTTGGCAAGCATACTCCCTTCCCTCTTATCAATCGGGTTTCTTTCTCTGGACACCTCCGTCTTAACTCACTGATGAACTCTCTGGTGTCCATTAGTTACCTAGAAGGCTCATCATCCCTCATCGAGGAGTAGGAGGAGTGTAATAGCTTGTGTAGCATTTTCTTATCCGTACAGGAGCTGTGGCGCCAAATTGACGTGCTTATTTTTGCAACCGTGTGTTGTTTTTATTTTTGCAACTGATGACCCTACATCAGTCCCCATTAAAGATGACTTCGTTCCAGGTTACTCTCTCACTTCCACATCGCCCAATGAATTTCTACATTCTTCTTCTCTGTTATGTCTTTCTCCCAATTGAACCAGCAGAAACACGTACGATACGGCCTAACCTTCACAACCTCCCCAAGGACATGACCCGCTGCTTCGATATTGGTGGAGAGTGTCAACGTGTCCTGTTCACGGAAAATATGAACTTGACCTACGGAGCAATGTTGACTCTGAGTTTCAGGGTCAAAGCAAATCCGTAAGTGAAAACTCTGCCTCACATTCTCAAACATTTGTTTTTCCAGCTTTCAAATATTCTTCCATCCAGTCGAAGGTTACCAATATTCACTGCCTCTTGTTGTTTTTTTCAAACCAAAAGATCAGGTGAACATACTTGATTCTTTTTTTGTATCACCGGTATCTTTTCTTACAGGAAGTCAGTTTCTGGGCAAAAATGGGGAGCGAGTACGACTACCCAGAAAGAAGACAAATTCATTTGTCCGAAAACAGCACCATGTCTATTATATTGGAAGATCGTTCGTTCCAGGTGAATATAAAACATGTCAATTCGTCGTCACGATAACTCTTTTTCCAGATCATTGTTGACCAAACCTGGATCAAGTCTTTTGAGTATAGAATGGATATCTCTTACTGTCAACAACTCAGTGTATTGAGTGATGACGGTGAACTCTATTCTGTGGAATTTGAAGAAAAGGAAGAATCAAAAGAGGAGGGAATAGCAGAAGAGGAGGGAGGAACAGATGGAGAGGCAGAAGAAAAAGAAGCAGAAGAAGAGGAGGATGGAACAGATGGAGAGGCAGAAGAGGAAAAAACTGAAGAAGAAGAGGAAGGAATAGATGGAGAGGCAGAAGAGGAGGAAGAAGAGGATATTGATAATTGAAAACAAGATTTTTTTTGTTGATAACCACACTAAAAAATATATATAACTTTCAGTCCATGTTTTCGATGTGCAAATTTTGATGTCAAGTGAATAAATATTCGTGAATATTTCTGTCCTCTATTTTTTCCCCTTTGTAAACCGAAAACAAATTTAATTAGATTCGCGAAACGATCAGATGAATTTAGAGTTCAGAATTTTCCAATTGATTCTGCTGTCGCTCGGAGAAATAAAATCTTCAGCACAGTCTCGAGCGTTGCCCTTACCGCGGCGGCCGTTTTTCCAAGACCCCCATTTCAAACAAGTCTCACCAATGTGAATGGCAGTGGACACTTGATCGCGGGGCAACGTGAGGGGCCTGAAAATGGCAGTGGACACCTTGCAATACTTTCTAGATAAAAATGCTGATGATATCAATTCGTTGGTGTATTCGAGGTTTTAGAGAATGTATCAGATGGAGGCAGGATGCAAAATCNGGAAGAATCAAAAGAGGAGGGAATAGCAGAAGAGGAGGGAGGAACAGATGGAGAGGCAGAAGAAAAAGAAGCAGAAGAAGAGGAGGATGGAACAGATGGAGAGGCAGAAGAGGAAGAAACTGAAGAAGAAGAGGAAGAAACAGATAGAGAGGCAGAAGAGGAGGAAGAAGAGGATATTGATAATTGAAAACAAGATTTTTTTTGTTGATAACCACACTAAAAAATATATAAGAAGATAACTTTCAGTCCATGTTTTCGATGTGCAAATTTTGATGTCAAGTGAATAAATATTCGTGAATATTTCTGTCCTCTATTTTTTCCCCTTTGTAAACCGAAAACAAATTTAATTAGATTCGCGAAACGATCAGATGAATTTAGAGTTCAGAATTTTCCAATTGATTCTGCTGTCGCTCGGAGAAATAAAATCTTCAGCACAGTCTCGAGCGTTGCCCTTACCGCGGCGGCCGTTTTTCCAAGACCCCATTTCAAACAAGTCTCACCAATGTGAATGGCAGTGGACACTTGATCGCGGGGCGACGTGGGGGGTCTGAAAATGGCAGTGGACACCTTGCAATACTTTCTAGATAAAAATGCTGATGATATCAATTCGTTGGTGTATTCGAGGTTTTAGAGAATGTATCAGATGGAGGCAAGATGCAAAATGGTTGGTGACCGGAGCGACGTAGCTGGTGAATCGTATAATTGTTTTTCCTGAATTTTGCAGAGATCTGATCAACAAATATAAACTGTTAAATTATGAAATGATTCCATAACAATTCTTATCTGTCTGCGTCTCTACTTGTTAATGTGGTTCCTGTGAGTCACCGCTCCAGCCTCTCTCGACTGGCGAGGAACGATTTCATTCTCATTCATTCACCATGGGATCGACTGTTTAGAAACCACCCTTTCTGTGTTATTGATTTTTCAAAAATTATATGGTTATTAATAGGTAAGTTTATATCTCAACTTATGGATACAATGACAATTTCGTCATTTCAGATTGATCAAGAGAATGGTGTAAAATTTATGGCGGAAAGAAGGAAAATTCTTCGAGGTGAGATGATTCTCAGAGAAGAGACAAATTCTTCAATAATAGGTGGCGAAAAACGTACCTGAATAGTCATTTTTTCAGAAGTTTTTTTCACGACGTCAACCAGAAGCTTCTATGTTGCATTCATTCAACAGAGAATTGAAAATTGCAAGAGAATCTACATTCAGAAGACATCATCATAGGAGATATCTGTAAACTTGAATAAAAGATAAAAAACAAACCGAGAAAGAGGAGAATTCTACTCTGAGAACGATCACATAGTTTCTCTCCAACAAAAGAAGTAGAACTATTCGCCTTGTCATCATGGTGAAATTCCAGATGTACAGTCTCGTACTATTCAAACCAATCAAGAACAAACCAAGAACCTGCACTCGACAAAAGAACGGCATCCGACAGCCTTCCTCCAACTCCACGTTTCCAGGATTCCCTTTATCGTGGTCACCATCATCTTTTGTTATCTCCTATTTCTCTTTTTTTTTCTGAATGGTCTCCATCTCTTGGATCTCGCTTCAACTGCACCTCTCCTTTTTCAAGATGAATATAATTCAAATGACGGATAGGGTGTTCCGATCTATTGGAAAAAAGTATGGTACTCAAATTTCATTTTCTATAAAATCATGAATGAATTTTAAAGTATCCATCGTTCATCTCTACTGGTTTTTTCCACAAAACAGAATATTCAATGCTAACATAATTACCTTTAGATAGACTTTCCAGGTGATTCCTTATTTTCGAGCAAGTTCTTTTCAAATATGGTAGCGATTATGGCTGATGGTTAGGTTCAGAAAAACTAGCCCGTGTGTTCATTCAAACAGATTCTCGTCATTAATCTCGCAGATTCCACCGAAGCGAACAGTTGGATCAGGTTACTGTTGAATTAGACCGTAATCACAAACTGTTCCCTCGGGTGGTCTGGACATTGACGTAGAATCTACATTGAGCTGACATTCGTCACGCGTTAGCGTCTCTTTCTGGTTCCAGTGGTTGCCACCTCATTTCGCATGGTTTCTTCGATTCGTACTTCACAACAGACGAAGAGCTTTATCAGGTCCACGGTTGAGTTAACCGTAAAAAATTGACGCAGTTGAGACATCAAAAGTGGATATCAACAAGATCTATCTCAACTCCTAAATATGAGTCGGTCTCGGTGCAGAAACAAGCCACGATCAAGGTTAGAACAAGAAAACTACCGATTCGGACCGTTTTCGTCATTCTAACCTGACTTAAGTTTAGAGCCGGCCACTGAATTTACAACCAACATTTTTTGACAGTTAAGAAAGATTTCGTCAAGATCTCACTCTCTCATATCACATCTGACCGATTTCCCAGAACGTGAGCCATTTGTCCTCCCTCTCGTCGGCCGGTTTCAACTTGTTGCCAGGTATGACTTCAACAAGTGAGTGAAGTTTGAGACATCCAAGTGCAACACAACATTGTCATCGGAAACGGCTGTGAAGATGTCGAAGAGCACTTGTTTATTGGGCATCGAACGAGAGATCCGTTAGTGAAAACTTTTTCCATCATGTTCCCTCTTCTCATGTTGTTCCTGTGGTAGTTTTGAAGCTCTGTGTCTTTGGCTTGGTCGGAACATTCAATTTTGCTTAGAGCACACATTCGGCAGGAGATTCGGCTCTGAAAATCGAATACATATACTTTAGACGAAAACTGGTTTTTTCCAAAGGAGAACAAACACTGACAAACCTTCAGTCATCGGAGANCGGTCATTGGTTGGGTGACATTCGTCGAAATCCGTGATGTTCAGTTCATAGCGATAAGGTTGGAATCTGGAAAGATGCATTTGTTTTTACATCAGATGAAGTGTCGGGAAAAAATGATTATCTTATTTATCCTGGTTCTAGCTAATATTAGTCAGAAACGAAAAATCGGAAGACTCGAAGTCTCCAAGATTTGATTTTCCGATTTTCAAAAACTCAAACAATTGAAATTTTCCTATTTTTCAGATTTGGTCTGACAGATGCCCACTGCCATTTTCAGACCCCCCACGTTGCCCCGCGATCAGTTGTCAACTGACATTTTCAGACCGCCCACGTTGGCTTGGATCAGGTGTCCACTGTCATTTTCAGACCCCCCACGTTGGTTCCACAAGTTTACTCTGGTCCAGGCAGCACTGAAGCGAACACATGGATTGGGTAGCTGATTGGCATTGCAAACCCCACCACATGATGAACACTCCAGTGAAGATAAGACCAACTCACCTTCCGCAGAAACTGGCGCTCTTGCTGATGTTTAGGAGTATATTAGCACGGTATGTAAGATGTTTGTGAAGAAAACATTTGAGTGATGCACATCCACAGCCGACCTTGTAACGGGAAATTGATGGATACATGCCATTTGCTTGTTCGGTGTCTCCAAGCTGGAAAATGTATGAATTAAGGGTAAACCCATAACATTTTGGCGTTTTTTTGGCGAACTACATTTTTCTACTCTCAAAATTAACATTAGGGGACTTAATAGTAAGAATTCCAACAATCAGTTTGTTGAGGACTTCAGAAGCCACGAATATTCGGATCTAGTTGCAAATAGTTTTCGGAAGGTTGAGACTTCTGGCTGACGGCATTACACGAGAGATCAAAACTTCTCAAAGCGTTTTCCAGTCAGTTGTTGGTTGGCATATTATCCTTCTTCCCGTTGTGCAACCCCACGGTTATCAACTTCAACGTCCAACTGATTGATTTGGTCAACGTGATGAGGGCGACAGTGCTAGCCAACAGTCGATCTCTCTCCGAAGCACATAGCTCGAAGTTGGGTGAAGAAAATCGGGCATTCACTCTTGGTAAAAAAATCGGGCATTCACTCCCATGCCGAACGATATGTCTACCCGTCGCTCTGTGTTGTTTGTCGTGGCGGTGTTTGCACACTTGCACACCGTAGCTGCATAAAACAAGGCCACCGACTGTCAGAAGCATTGATATATGGGGCAAAAATGAGCAGAATTGATTTAATTTTGCTGCGAAAAAACAATCAGGCTATTCGCGAGGGTGTTCGCAACATTTATGTGTAATTTCCCGTGAGCTGATTTTTCAGAAGGAGTTGATGAAATACGCCGACGTGGTTTTTTTGGTTTCTTCAGCTCAAACAACATTGAAACTCACCTCAATGATGATATTGCCATGTCATGTAAAGTCCCATCAACATCATAGTNCATTGAAACTCACCTCAATGATGATATTGCCATGTCATGTAAAGTCCCATCAACATCATAGTGCTTCCAACAGATTGGACTGCATTTTGCAGAAGGCATCAGATGCGGCGGGTCCTGAAGATTTTCATGGTTGGCTTCCTTCGCGTGTCGGATTTCAGTAAATGCATCCCGATTACGTGCAACTTCGTTTTGTTCTTTTCGTCTTCGTTGAAAGAAGAAGCAATACCAGGCCGCCATTAGAACCTCCCTGGCTGACAGCTGAAAACAAATTTTCAACGTTTGGTTTTGGTTTCTCATTTCATTTTTCAAATTACGAAACTTGCTTTCTCCCCTTCATCGACAGCTTTCTCTTGAAGGTTTCGATTTTTGACATCGATAGTGTCATCAATGTTTGCCCATTCCAGGCCTTGCTGCCGCTGATTNCTCTGTGTTGTTTGTCGTGGCGGTGTTTGCACACTTGCACACCGTAGCCGCATAAAACAAGGCCACCGACTGTCAGAAGCATTGATATATGGGGCAAAAATGAGCAGAATTGATTCAATTTTGCTGCGAAAAAACAATCAGGCTATTCGCGAGGGTGTTCGCAACATTTATGTGTAATTTCCCGTGAGCTGATTTTTCAGAAGGAGTTGATGAAATACGCCGACGTGGTTCTTTGGTTTCTTCAGCTCAAACAACATTGAAACTCACCTCAATGATGATATTGCCATGTCATGTAAAGTCCCATCAACATCATAGCGCTTCCAACAGATTGGACTGCATTTTGCAGAAGGCATCAGATGCGGCGGGTCCAGAAAATTTTCATGGTTGGCTTCCTTCGCGTGTCGGATTTCAGTAAATGCATCCCGATTACGTGCAACTTCGTTTTGTTCTTTTCGTCTTCGTTGAAAGAAGAAGCAATACCAGGCCGCCATTCAAACCTCCCTGGCTGACAGCTGAAAACAAATTTTCAACGTTTGGTTTTGGTTTCTCATTTCATTTTTCAAACTACGAAACTTGCTTTCTCCCCTTCATCGACAGCTTTCTCTTGAAGGTTTCGATTTTTGACATCGATAGTGTCATCAATGTTTGCCCATTCCAGGCCTTGCTGCCGCTGATCGGTCATCTGTTTCTTTTCTTGGAACATCCGATGTTGTAGAGAAATCAGACTGAACCACATAGGAATCTCGCCATCCAAACTATCCGGAACGGCCAACATCGAAGACCCGCTCCAGCTAGAGCAACCTAGAGGAGGTCGGAAGTTAGTCGAAGTTTGGCCGGCATTAGCAGCGGTTTTGGCAGGAATCCGACCAACTTCTGGCCAAAAATTACCGGCGACATCCGAGATGTTCTCCTCGATTTGATGGATATACTGAGAATGTAAGACTCAAAAGTGCAGCAAGATCGCGTGCATAGAGCGCATGTTCCAGACTGTTCATANCCCGCTCCAGCTAGAGCAACCTAGAGGAGGTCGGAAGTTAGTCGAAGTTTGGCCGGCATTAGCAGCGGTTTTGGCAGGAATCCGACCAACTTCTGGCCAAAAATTACCGGCGACACCCGAGATGTTCTCCTCGATTTGATGGATATACTGAGAATGTAAGACTCAAAAGTGCAGCAAGATCGCGTGCATAGAGCGCATGTTCCAGACTGTTCATCTCGAGATTCAGGCATTGGTTTGCTTAACACAGCGGATAGCATCGAAGACGAGGTCTTATGAATCATAATGATGATGAAGAATACAGCAGATCCACAGCGTCTTTTTCGTGTAGTTGAAGCTGTAAAATACCGATTTCTTCGGAAAAACATTGCAAAAGAGAACTCACGCCATAATGTGCTCCTACTTGATCTTCATCTCACTTCCTACCATTGTCCTTGCTGAGAAATCGATGGATTTTTTCAGACCATGACACTTTTCTGCGNTGCAAAAGAGAACTCACGCCATAATGTGCTCCTACTTGATCTTCATCTCACTTCCTACCATTGTCCTTGCTGAGAAATCGATGGATTTTTTCAGACCATGACACTTTTCTGCGCTTGAATATCCTTGATTTCTTCAGAAAATCCCTTCTATTCATCATTTTGTCTCATTCAGATTGTGGAATTTACTCGATATTCCTTAACGTCAAATTCGTTTCTGGCCAGGGTCGATTCTGCAAATCGAAACAAAGATTTTTTGACAAACAAGCACGTTCCAATAAAAAATTACCTATTAAAAATCAGTCAGGCGTTGAAAACACACCTATGTGTGACCATTCCAGTGAGAATAAAACCTTAGCAGACTTAATAGTTCAGAAGCGTTGTTTTCAGCGTCAATTGTAAAACAAAACGTGTTCACAATCACGCATTTACAACGAAACAATATCTTCGCCCTAGTATGTGTGAGATGGCGTAGGGGTGTTTGCACACTTGCATACCGTACCCTCAAAAGAAAAGGTTCACCGATGTTGGTAATAGTGCGAGAAGGGCTCCAACGAGTGGAATTGATGAAATTCTACTGTGAAAAATGCATCTAGACTTTTCGCTTTGGTTTCCAGAGATTTGAATGCAACATTTCTTGAACTCGCTCGTTAGAATAGTTTTCTGCCGGATTTTGCGATCACAACAATAAAAATTGTATTTGAAGTTTGAATGGAAGAAAATTAGAGTTTTTAGAACCCATGAGTAACATTCAAACGGCGAGAACGTTTGTACTCGATTGAGTACTGGGAGTCCCCAGTTATCATGATTTCCCAATCTATCACGATCTCTCGTGTACTTTCCTCTCCCCCACCAAACACATTCTCTCGTATACTTTGTCTCCTCCTCCCCAAGCACACTCTCTTATCGGCTGGTGTACCTTGTCTCCCCATGACGCATTCCTTCGAATGTCAAGACTCCGTCCCTTTATTCTCTCCCTATGAAAAGGCTCCCATTTGGAGAGCCTTCATTCTTCATTTCTTCATTTTCTTCTTCTTATGATTTTATATGTGTGCTGCTTTTTGATCTTTTATCGTAAGGTTTAATTACCCAAGTTTGAGGTACGAATAATAAACGATTGTAACTCGATCCGTCTGGTTTCGTCTATCTTGTCTTGAGTGCGAGCAACACCCGCCCTTGACCCCGATTCACTGCATGGTGCATCGACTCGATCGATAAAGGACTCAACCCGCGTGGCCAGGACAAGCAGAGACCAACTGGACAAGGATTCAATTCAATTCAATTCAATTCAAAAAACCAACCAATTCTTCAACCCAAAGCCAATCAATTCCTTCAAATCAAGCCGTTTCAAATCAATCCTTCCATCTCAAAAATGTCATTGAGTGGAAAGCAAGGAGCCTTGACCAGAGCTGCCAACGCCTTACAAAAGGCTGTCGACGACGCTACTGGCAAAATCAACTTCTGGAAAGATACAACGGAGGATTCAATCGTCACCCAGAAAAGTGACATGGAGGAACTGGCGTTCCTGTTGAAGGCCAAAGCGGACACATTGGACAGCATGGCAACCAAGTTCGCAGAAGCAGTGGACAATCTCCACGAAGACGAGACCGACGCAATAACAATGGCGGAGGCTCAATTGGAGAAGAGCAATGAAGTGCTAGACAGCTACCATACCGTCAAGGACCAGCTGGGTTTCCAGCTAAAACGACTGACAACGAAAAGCTGTACTCACTCTTCTCAAATCATTCCTGTAATCGAAACAGGACAAGGAACCCTCCTCGCAACATCCCAACAAGCTCAAATTCCCCCATGGCTTATCTATGAGCGCCCCAAGATCGAGAAGTTCAAAGGGGACAAATGGAAATTCGCCAACTTCTGGTCGTTCTTCGAGAAGAACTACCACGAGAGACAAATGGACCCCCTCCTCAAATTCACCCATCTGGTAGGATACTTGGAGGGAGAGCCCCTCAATCTCGTCAATCGATACCAGAGGACGGAGGACAACTACGAGCGAGCAGTGGAACAACTCAAGGAGAGGTACGACAACAAGGAGGAGATCATCTCGGAACTCACGGCTCAACTCAGAAATGAGAAAGCCAAGTCAACATCTCCCAAGGATCAGAGAACACTTCTGGACAACATCTGCTCCACTACCAAGCAACTCGAAGGACTCAACGAGGTCATCGAGACCAGAATGCTGAAGGACGAAATCGTCAAGAAGTTCTCCAGAAAGATCCAAGAAGCAGTCTTCAAGAAGAAGATTGCATCATCATCACAAGAATGGACTTTGGACAAAGTTCTCAAGGACATCCAAACTGCCATCTTGATGGAAGAAGAGCTCAACAAACTGCTGCCTGAAAGAGATTCCAACAATTCCAAGGATTCCAACAATTCCAAGGATTCCAACAATTCCAAGGATTCCAACAATTCCAAGGATTCCAACAATTCCAGACGGGATCACAAGAAGAACGATTCCAAGGACAAGCCAGACAGATGCTCTTT
>LR543414.1:156005-216153 GCA_900536305.3 Caenorhabditis sp. 40 LS-2015 | reverse complement strand
TGGGAACGTCCATAGTTCTTGATTCTGAACTATATGAATCGATAATTTTTGAAGGGGTTTGACATCCACAGAAAGTAATAAATGTTCAACCAACAGAATGAGATGAGTTTCAAAAAATTAAGCGGAGCTGCTCATTTTTCGACATTTTGTTTTTGAAAATCACTTGTTAAACACAAAACCATCTTCTTATTCTTTTTTCCTTTACCCAACGCTAAGGTCACATTCTCATCATAAAAAGCTCCGTATCGCTTCTTGTTAAAAAACCCAAAAAATATAAGTAGAAAATGATAGAATTTGAAGGTTTCACCCCTCTCTCTTCACTCGTCATGCACCAACCCAAGGAGACGCTCCTTATCGATTCACCTAATCCGTCTTACTCCCACCTCACCAAGTACCGTTTCGATAACCTGACACGTGAACAGACTCCGCCGACCTCACTTTTCGCCGTCGACAAAAGACGAGTGATGAAAATCCTGGGCGGATTTTCATTGATTCTGATTGTCGTTTTCTTGATCGCCGGGAAACATGGACAGGCGCAGGTAGGTGATGGAAAATGTTATTAAAATTATACAAAACTTTCAGGGTCCCTGGTCCGGTGACCCTCTTATGACAGTTCCGTTGCCAACATCAAAAGTGGTAAGTTCTCTTTTCCACGTCGAATCTTCTGATTCATATTCAAAAAGAACCTTTGCCGAAAATGAGGTTACAGAATTCTCCAACAACTAAAAACCAATGGACTGTTTCACCACCCACCACTCTAAGAACCGTGAGTTGTTTCAGTTTTACTTTTTCCTTTCAGCCAATTTCTGAATTTTCGACACTTTGCACACTACACTATCACCCGTACATTAATTTATTGAATTATAATTTCAGTCTTGTTTGACATGCTGACTCTTCTCCAACAAGACTAAACCCCTCATGATTATGATTGATCGAGAAAACGGTGAAAGTGTCTGTAAACAATTATTAATTTCAGATCGGCAGAGGATGCACATTGAATTCTGCAAACACCCCACAGAGTTTGAAGTTTACTGGAAACATCGCCGACGCTTGTTTGGGTAATGTTTTCGTTTACTATTTCATTATCACTCATGAAGTGTTGTCATCGAAGTGACATCATTTCCAGTGAACTTTTTGCACACTGAACTTGTATCTTCATTTTTTCGCAATTGAAGAAGAAAAGGCAAAAGTCAGTGATGATATTGAAAGTCAAGACACGGCGCGAAAATCGGTCGATAATCCGATCAGGTGTGCAGTGTACTACCCTCGTTGCACCAAATCGTTCAGATTGCCTCAGACTTGAGTTGATGTTAGATCTCATAATTATGGGAAACTTTCAGCGGGAGCAGGCTCCAAACAATGCGCGACATGGATGATGACAAATGTGGTCTTGCTGAAAGAGCCTGGGAATGTGGATGAGAACTGCGATAATATACAAAAGTTCATCGACAATGTAGGAAGACTAGGTTTGATCTTCTTCAAAATAGGTGTTTCTTTTAGACAACCTCAGCATGTACTACAAGCAGTCAAGTACAGTTTCTATATCCTGGCGGAAATCCTACAAATGAATGCACCTACACATATTCAGTAAGGTTCAAAATTTGAAACCCAGTTGCACTGAAAGCTTTCAGTTCACATCAAATGCTCTAAAACGAGCTTCCAACAGCTTCAATCGAACGAAGACTTTGATAAAAGCAAGTGAAAGGAATAATCCAGGATTCGCAATGTTCGAGTTGTTGGAGCAAGTGGTAAGAGCTCCAGACTTATGATCATTCTGATTTTTGAATTTTCAGACAAACTGTGTCAATAAAAGCCCTCTCACAAAGGTTGATGCAGGCATTTTGAATATTTTCACGGACTTAACTTACATTGATCTATGCGAGAACGGAAACTTCATGTTAGAGTTTCATAATATGCTGAACGGATTCCTAAACGCCCAATACATTGTCAAATTTTTCTTCATGAATCAAGACCTCACAAATTCCAAAGGTTTGTGATCAAGGCTACAGAGAAAGGTGTCACGAAAAAATGATTCAGATTTAGTTGAAAATGTGCTCCAAGGATGCAAGTATTTGGACTCGAAAGTTTTCTGCGAAATCGTTGATATGAATTTGCAAAACGTGGATCCAAAGGAGTTTCGGATTTGTTTAACTGGAGAGGTTGATGATGTAGCTCCGAACAAATTTGATTGGCGTAAGTTGAAAATTTTTGAAATTTCAATCTAAAAGTTTTAGACACTTCAGAACTTCTACTAATAATTGGAATTCCATGTGTTAGTCTGACAATTTGTTGCATTGCTTTCTTCGTGTGCTGTTTGAAATGCGCCAAGCTAAAAATGGCAATGATGAGGATGAATGTGTTCTCCAACGAGCAGCACCATGCAGGCACCATGGATGTAAGAAAGAAGTGGCTGGGTAGACGGAAGCATTTGATGAAGGAACTCGAGTCCGGAAGTTGCAAAGAGTTGTGAGTCATTTGAAGATTTCACATTATCACCGAGCATAAGTTTCAGAGACAAACCAGCCGGTTGGTCGCATTTCGCTTCTGCCAACAACTACATGGACATTCAAGCTCTGGCCAACGCTAACAAGTAATACCTAGTCTCTACATATTTCTTACTAAAGCAGTATTTTCAGAAAGGACATTTGGGAAATCGACACCAAGAATTTGCTGGTCCAAGAGGATCATCTTCTGGGAAACGGTGCATTTGCCAACGTTTTCAAGGGAATCGTCAAAGGCAAAATCCCACTTCTCGTTGTCAACAATAGTCTAAACATGACAGTGGAATCAGAAAATAACGGACACTTTGAGGCGGCTGTAAAGAAGCTTCCCGCTCACGCCGACGAACAGAACCATTTGGATTTCTTTCACGAGATTGACTTCATGAAGCGTCTGGGGCACCATCCCCACGTCATCAGCATGCTGGGATGTGTCTCCAGTCCATACGAGCCGCTGATCGTTGTCGAGTATTGTTCAAGAGGAGACCTGTTGAAGTTTTTGAGGAGACATAAGGACTATGTTCTTTTGGTGAGAATCGAACTGTTTGAGTGTGGGAAGGGTTGGAAGTGAAGGTTGTCAATTGCTTAAGGTTGAACCTTGATAAGACTTCAGATATAGTATGACCACCGGACTTTAATTCGGCCCATGGTCGGTAAGGTTATGGTTTGAATCTGTGCCTTCCGTCCCGTTCAGTTTGTATTCAGCTTTATATTTAAGTTTAGTTTCAGTCTTGTTTGAAACCTGACTAACTTCCAACATAGAGCAGTCGGCAACATACAGACATTGCTATGTTTCATTTTTCACCAACTTCCAATTTTCAGAACAAAACCGATGACTGCCCAGTCGAAGCTGACATGTGTCTCCGCATCAAGGATCTGGTATCCATTGCTTGGCAAGTAGCCGATGGAATGTCTTATCTAGCATCCAAAAACTTCATTCATCGAGACCTTGCGGCACGGAACATCTTGCTCACAAAAAGTCTCACAGCAAAGGTACCCCTAAACCATCGCCAATCTATTTCCCATTTTCCAGATCAGTGACTTTGGTCTATGCAGGTATATGGATTCAGCATTATACACCGCAAAAGGAGGGCGTCTTCCCATCAAATGGATGTCTGTGGAGGCATTGAAATTGTACGAATTCTCATCAAAAAGTGATGTTTGGTCGTTTGGTGTATTACTTTTCGAGATCTTCTCCATGGGCGATGTACCGTATCCAACGATACAACAGGTTGATATGCTGGAACATTTGTTGGCCGGAGGCAGACTAGGACAACCGATTAAGTGTCCAAATGAGATGTAAACAAATTTTCTGTTCCGAGAGCTTTTCATGCGAAGTTTTCAGATTCAATATAATGAGAAAGTGCTGGGCAGAAAACCCGGACGACCGGCCGGAGTTCAACGAAATGCGAGGGGAGATTACAGTGATGTTGAATCTGGATGACGAGAGTTATGGATACCTGAGTGTCCAATCCGACAATGGCGGAGGTGGTCCAAAGTATACAGCGTTGACTATGCAAGACTCCAAGGTAGTTGAATGATTTTCGCATGATTTTATTGTACATACATAGTTTGCTACCAGAAAATGAAGTTTTCAGTCCTCAAAAATTTCCTGGTTTTGTTATAATCGTTTTCCTAAGTTTTATCTATCATACCTATTTTGGAAAGTTTTACATTTACACTATGGATATTTTCAGGATACTGTACCATGTTCCAGCGCTGGTGGATCCCAGGATATGGACGAGGACGGTGACTACGATAGTGGCTCGGAAACCCACTCCCAGGGCACATGCGCCCAGTTGGATCATGCTCTCACGGAACGATTCGGTCAAGAAACGGGTCAAGAAATCAAACAAATTTTCTGCGACATCAAGAGCAAATCAGTGAAAATTAAAAGTCGACGTCAATCCAATGGAACCAGTAGTAGCTCTTTTCGTTCATAATTTCTCCCCCTTCCCTTCTTGTAGTTCTACCCATTGATCTCGTCATTGTCACCCCCTCAAAACCGTACACAAAACAAACTGTTGTCACCTTTCTTCTCTTATTGTTTCCATGTTACATGTGTTTATTCTATTCCAAAAATGTATTGTATACATGCAGCATTCTTTTGGGATGCGTCATCTCCATGGTACCAAAACTGTGTTCTTCTCAAATAAAATATTATGCATTACATATGAGTCATGCGGCTTCAAGTTTTGTACAAAACATATGGGAACAAAAAGCATGGAATTAAAGTCAAAGTCTCATTCTGAAACATGATTTTCCTAGTTTTACTAACTCTGGTTGCCTATGGAGCTTCTGAAACTACAAGTGTTCGCGGTAGCGTTCATTGTGGATTTGCGAAGAAGTCGGGGCCGCCGATGGTGTACTTGATGGAAAAGGATTTTTCGGATGGTACGTTTTAGGATGCGTTTAAATGGTCAGATATAAATTTTACTGTATGTGATAGGTATAAATGAGGTCTTGAAAAGCATAAAATTTAAGACCTCTTCTTTCCAATGATATCCATCACATTGTGGACAACATTCCCTAGTCACACATTCCAGTGTTCCTCTTCGACTGGTTCGACACTGACGACGTTCTCGACAGCACCCTCGTCGAGTATGGAGAGCACTTCACACTGGACGGCAGCGAGGTTGAAATATTCAGCACCGAACCATATCTTCTCATCGCCCACCAGTGCTTTGTGAGTGTGTCCTAATCTTGAGACAATGAGCATCCCTCACCCACTTATGTAGCACTCTCGTGATGAGCTCACCGAATTCTGAGTGGTGGTTTGAAAAGGAGAAGAGGATGCCAATTCATTGAAACCAGATGAGGTCCGAGTCGATGAATCTCATTTCAGGGTGCACACAGAGAGGAGATTGTAGACTTGTCGCATTTCGCCACCAACCACGAGGGAATTATTCACTTGGGGCACATTGTTCTCAATCATCAAGGATACACAATCAATCCGACTCAGCATCGAATTCATTAGTATGAAGTAAAATTTCTTGTTATTAATAAGTTTGCATGATTACATAATGATTGTAAAAACTAAATTATAACCCGACAGATTGAAACGTTTCAATACAGGTCTTTCATAAGCCATCCACTCTCCTCATGTTGTTTGTACCAATAGCACGCTTCACTGGTTCTAAGCCGAACTGATTGCCTTTGAAAACAGTTTCTTCGAAGAACGACAACATAACACGGGTCGCCTCAATGTCGGCGAATGTCGTGAATCACCTGACCCGAGTGAGAGAAAATTGAAGAAAAGGAAAGATGCGAGTCGTCGATAATTTACAGTCTCCGTATGATTTCTGTACATATGACCGCGGTGTACCGGGGGTAACCGACCCGCGCGTCGGGACTGATTCGTATCTGAGGGAACTATCTGTTGTCTTGATCTTGGTCGCCGCTTTGTTTTTATCGTTCAATGTTGTCTGGTGGATTTGGAGGAATAATAAGGTGGATTAATTCGATGTGTGAAGGTTTTTCCGTCCTATGGAACTGGTTTCTTGAAGCCAGCACAAAAAAAGTGTCAAAAACTTGATGAGAGAAAACTGAACTTTTAAAAAGTTAAAAACACTCTTAAAAATGACCATGTCGATTCAGTGTGATTCAGTCAGTTTGGTGTTTTTTCATGGTCCTGATTTTCAAAACTCTAGACTACTGTAATTCGCCTTTCATTATCTACAATGAACTCTAATCTGGAGAGTTTAGACACGGTCATAATGAAAATCACAACTCATTTGGAAATTTTCTGGTCGTGGATATGACTCTTCCGTATGTGATGGGTACCATAAAAAACAGGTTTTGAACCGTTTCATCGTATTTTCAAAAACTTTCGTCGACTATCAGAAGTCGAGTAATGAACTTCTGAACAGATTCGGTATCCATTCGCAATCGGACAACAAACTTCAGTTTATAACTCGACTTCTGGAGGTCGACAAAAGTTTTGGAGAAATAATTTTAAAAAATGTTTTAATAGTACTCATTCCCGTTTACAAAATAGCCTAGTCGCAAATCAACAGATACCCCATCAACGGCGATGCTGCTAGATGGTGCAGGTTATCTCAATATTTCCATTTTATATCAATTCTCATTGCTAGACCACTTGAACTCTGATCCATTATCCATATTATCAAAGCACTCTTCTCTTCTTCTCTGTGTGTGTGTGTGTGTGTGCTCAGCGCTTCAGTGCTCTGCTTTGATTCTCTCTACTTCCGCCGGCATCCCCGCATCTATGTGTGTGTATGTGTGTGTCGCACTTTTCTAATTAGCGGCTTTTTCTTCATTGCGTCGTCGTCTTCGCCTTCTCGGTCCCGGGACTCATCCTGCAGATGGTGTTCTTCTCATCCGGCTTGTGTGTGTGTGTAGAGCTTCTCCTCGGCCCCATCTGCTCCATTCCTCGCCAGCTATACAACTCGTCTTCCTTACGAATCTTGTGGTGGTGGTGGTGGTTGTATGTGAATGTGTGTGTGTAGAAGAGAAGGAGGTCCCTCTCTGTCACCAGACCAACTGGAGCGATTGTGAATTGAAAATGCATAGAAACCCCCGGAGTTCTACATGTATATGCAAATGAGACGCGGTTTTAGGCACTCACTTGTCTGAGAGGCGGCTCGCTTGGAATTCATTACGCGGACAACAAGTTTAGCCACTACTCAATGTCGACGACGGGGTAGACTAGTCTAATCGTTGCCAAATTGCCTCACATGAGTGAAGTATATTAGGTTTGACAGAGAAAAAGGGAATTGGGTAACAGGTGGATTAGAGTACAACGGATAATTGAGTCGAGCTATCCCAGGATTTTGAACCTGCTAAATCCCTTGATTCCAACTCCTCATCAGCAACAAAATTGTTCTTCGCTCGTGTTTTCCTTCACAACTTTTCCACTGTTCAAACATTTGACCGTTGCAACCGACCAAATCGTTTTGTTTCAACAACCCGAAAACTCTTCATACCGGCAACACTTTTAATCGTGTGTTCTCTCCCTCTATCCCGCCTAACCGTCGCCGCTTGTTCTGTTTGTCTTCTCTTCACCATTTTGACCCTTCCTATCACAAAAAAAAAGAAGCGGTGAGTGTCCGCTTGCCCTTTTCTCTTCCACCCGTCCCATGTCCCTCTTCCCGTACCCCGTTGGTTCATTGTTGTAAACACTGGCCTCTTTCTTCTCCTTATGCTTTTGCTTCCTTCGCTTCCTCTTAGAACGGCCCTTCTGTCACTGCCCCCTGCCGCCCTCTCCACACATCACACTATTGCTCCGGGTCTCTGTTTGTCTGAAGCTTGGCTTGGCACGCTGCCAAGTTTTCCTCTGGGGACTATTGGCACTATATAGAAACACCGTGTTGGGCTAGGGGCTCGGCAGAACATATACGGGTACAGCGGTCAGTGTGTCGTGTACCCCTATAGATTCAGCCGAGTCCCAGAGACCGTTTGGTAGTCTTCTGGAATGGTATAGATCAGAGAGGAGTGCATTCTCGACGCAACCCTGACTCGGATTATGAAGAGTACGGGTACAGACATTCATCAGATCACTGTACACGCGTCCTCTCATATCCCAGTCAGAGCACGGCCTTGCACTACAACCTTCTGAGGAATATGCGGAAGGAGTGCGCTTCACGACGCCACCCTGGCTCGGATTATGAAGATTACGGGTACAGGTAGTCTTTAGATGCCTGTACACACGATGTCTCATATCCCAGTCAGGGTGCGTCTTGCACTTCTACTTCCGGAGGAAAGAATCGGGGGGTCAGTAGGAAGGAAAAGGCGAACGGAGCGGTCGAGAGGAAGACAACCACTCGCCGCGGGCGCTTTAGAGACAGAATGAGCAGCCACGCGACGTGAACGGAGAGAAGGCGAGAAAGAGAGACGCAGACGACGCCGTCCCGTCGGACACCTCGTCGTCTCGTCAACTCTCCGCCCATTTTCATACACTCTCGAGAGGAAGGGGGCATCGATCTGTAGTGTACGTCACGTGAAAGCGTCTTTTTATTGTACGTTTTGAAGGCGTGGCGTTGTGGGACCCATCGATCCTTCGATGGCTTGCTGAAAAGCGCACCGCCCACAAAAGTGATGGGAAAGGGAACGGAGAAGGGTCTGGGTGAAGGGGAGAGTTGATGAAAAGAGAAAGGAATGTTGGAATGAAGAGAGGATACTGGTTTCAAAGATAACAAATTGTGACAAGTCTATTGATGGATAATCAGAGTTGAGTGATGATATGTGAGTAATCAAATGCAACACAAAGATCTGAATGGACATTTAAAGACAAACGGTTGTAAGGCTAGTTTTATTCGAACAGTTTTTCTAAGGAAGAACTGTCTGCCAGAATACTGGGAATTTTTTTCAGATTAATGTGGCTTGGTTTCTTTAGCAACATAAAACGTGATGCGATGGTCAGGAGTGTCTCACGTTTAGAAAATGTGAAAACTTCTGAAATGAGTCATCATGACTTCGAATTGAGTGGTTTGAAACATAAAGAAACTCAAGTTAACAATATTTCGAATTTCTGCTGTATTAATTCGATCAAATCGGATGGTGAAACACTTCGGACAACAATTCTGTGAAGTACAAGAACTTTTCAGAGTAAGAAAATGATATTAGTCATCTGGTGAAAAAAAATACTATTCAAGATATGATATTAAGGCTTCTGAAATACCATACTCACAATTCATAAAGTCAAGTTTTCGAAAATCCAGAAAAACCTCGGTGTCAAAACTGTAGTTTCAGTTTTCGATCAAAACATATGTAGTTTGTTGAATTTCACGAAACCCATTTTGAACAGGTGCTTGAAATTCTATTTGGACAAGGAATCCGCCGAGGTCTTCTGCCAGATTCAAATACTCCTGCCAGCCTCCTCAACCAATCATCTGAGTGTTTGTGCCACCCACGAAGCCCCCATTTGCACCTTTCCATTAATACGCCACCCATAATTATGAAGCTAATCCTCTTCTCGTTGGAATCCTGCCCCACTCGTCTCATCCTCTACGTGACCTGACACGAACGGTCATCTCTTCTCTTAAGACCCCCCTCACCGCTCAATACTGCAATTATGTGTCTTCAACAGAATCTGGATTACGAGACAGAATAGGTCACGTCGCCTCTCATTTTGTGCTCTCTTCGTTTATTACAAATGTGGGGAAAAGAAGAAGAAGAAGTACGCAGATGGTCAGCGTTTCATCAAGGTAAAAGCCTGACCACATATTTATATGAATATGGACGTTTTGGTTGAAGACTTAATAGCGCTTCGGAGGACGTGTTTGAATTGCAGGAGGAGGGGGTCTGACGACGGACAGACATTCACTATTATTGAAGTTATCTTTCCTGCGTTATCAATTATTTTGCATAGACAACGCGAACGGAACAGACAGATAATGTACACGCGTTCCTTTCAATGACCTTTTGTGACGACAAGAAAGTTTCATTCCGATCACGAAAGTTGGAATCCAACAGAAAGGAGAAGAAGACATTTTGAATGCATGACTGTAACTTTACTTTTCTAGAAGATTCAGAAAAATATTTCCACACCATAGAAATCTTATCAACGGGTTAACTGCTCTTCTGATTTCTTGCTTTTCGAAATCTATTTTCGCCCTTCTTCCCTTTCAGGCTCATCTCCTTCGAAGCGGATTTCGAAATCTTGACGTCTTAATTCCTTTCGCCCGTCACATTCTCATTCTCCTCATGTAAGCCTTCAATCCAGAAGCACGTGATGATATTAACGGTGGTGAGCACTGAAGGTGTTGGTGGTGACACTTTCACGAAAACATGTTTACCCTCCACTAACGTGGCAAGGGGGAAAAGGGAGAAAAGGAATTCATTCAAAATCAACAAAAAAGTTTTTGTTGAGAGAGAAAGGGAGAGTCAAGCAGGGAGAGGGGGACTGGAAAACTGGAGTCACGTTGACACATAACTTGGTGGAAAGAGGGGGGCGAGACTGTAAACAATTAGTATCTAGACTCGTGGGTGTAATGAATGTTATTGTTTTTGGAGGTGTTTGTTTATCAGAGAAAAGCTTTATAGAAAAACGGGAACTTGGGGAATGGTACCGGGCAAGATCGGGAAGGAGAAAACAAAGAAAGGGTGGTTCTGGAAAATAATAATTTGGAGAAGAGGTGGGAATATTAATGATTAAAAATTCTGAGATTGAAAAGAATGGAATATTTTATTGTTGGGGGTTCAGAATTTCAAGTTGCGTCTGCTGTGATTGTAAGAAGATACATTTTCATGATTGTAAGAATCTACAGTTACCGAGAAGACATCTTCAGATTCCTCACCAGGAAACCAGTTTCAGACAGCCTCTGAGAATTTTCTCAACGTTCCCTCATTTGAAGAACAGAATCTGTGCATTCAAATTTGTTGTAGGACTACCTGCGGAGGTACCCACATAGCACATTCGAAAACTCTAAATTCTCAGAAAAAGGTCTCTTTGTTAGCTCAAATAATCCAACCTGTTTGACCATTTGAGAGTACAAACCCAGTTGAATTCTGAACCCGTAAAATTACGAAGTGAAATGTTTTTTTGCACAAAAAATGGCAAGTTTCCGAACAACAGAAATGGGAACAGAGAGATGTATACTAACTAAAGGTAATCAGAGTCATGCTCGGCTAACGATGTCACATAACGTCACATATGTATATCATTAGAAAACTGAACAAATTTTCAATCCATGCATGTTTTGTTTCTGCGACGGCCACCGCATGTTCGAGGGAATCGGGTTCGAAGTACAAATAAAATTAGTTTATTTGTTGAAATCCATGCAAAAATTTACTTCACAGATTTAAACGTGTAGTTTCAGTGCGGATCAACTGATTATCAATGCATCAAGTTCCATTTTTCCGGGTTTGAGGCGGCGGTTGTAGAAACAAATCACATAAACGGATTGAATGTTTTTTTTGCAGCTTTTCACTGGTTCATGTCACATAATGTAACTCCAGACATTGTCCGGGTGATTCCCAGGTAAACTGAAATCAAAAAGTCACAAACTTTCCTTAATAAACCAAACTTTGAGCAAGGATATAACAGATCATCTTAAAACAAGTAATGTTGAAACACGCTGTTTCGAAAAGTTCTCATCACGTTTCAGCAATTGATTTTGGCCATCAAAGGACGAATTATGATGAATCAAGGAATGCTTTCAGAAGCTCACTACTTTCTCTCTAAAGACCCAGACAATTTCCAGTGAAGTGGAACGACGAAATACGACGAAAAATTGACACGTCACAAGAATCCAGTTTATGATTCCACATTCTCAAAATATCTGATGAACTGTCCGCTGATTCCTGTGAACTTCCTCTCAGCCGATTTCTGCTCATCCGAAGCTACTAAATGTCGTCGTATCTATATCAAACTCCAATCCCTTCCTCTCGTTGTCTCTCAAAAAATGTACTTTCTGACTGAATCCAATCGGCGGATTAGCTTTCCCACTATTTCCTACATTGTGAACAATTTTCTGTCTCCGGCTCGGCGGGATATATATTCATATTGAAATCTCCAAAGCCATTCATTCTTCCGTTTTTAGTGTGACTATACTAAGCGATTCTTTCTGGTTCACTTTTTCAAACCCAAAACAGCTCAGCTGATTTCTGTTTTTGTCTTCTCTAGACTGTTAGGTAACCAAAACATGTATCAGTTAGACAAATTACAATTCTCAGAAAATGATAATAACTTGATATATGTCTTTGGGGTACGAATGAAACTTCCCTTTCTGTTCTCAGAAAACCCAACATTACGATTATTATTCTGATTACGTTCTGGGTTCGATTCTGTTAGTGGTAAACTTGACAGCTTGTTTCTAAGAGAACTGCGTTACAATGAGTTTCCAGGTAACATGTGCATAGTTTTTCTGAGTTCTTGGTTTATGTAATCATTTGGTATGAAGATATATACTCTTTTACGCTGGTTAGGGAATGTTGTGTTTTCAAATGGTGTTTGACTGTTTCGTTTATTGAGAGTAAGAATGAAGGAGATGTGATTTGACAGAACATTTGAGGGGTGATATAAAACGAACATAAATAAGGACTGACCCTAGTAATTCCCGATTCCTTCCGTTTATGTGGTAGATCAGACGTTAGCGGGAATTCAGCCGGTTTCAGAAGTTTGAATATGAGCTTTCGAAATTTGTATTTTTCTAGGTTTATCAGGGAGAATATCTACCTGGAGACCCACATTGTTTTCTCCATTGTTCTGAAGCTTATCGAAAATTAGCAAAATGCTGTGGCCAGCCTGAAACGAACAGATCTGAACAGTTCATTATTTTTATGACGAGAATTCTTGGAACATGAATTTGATATCACTGTCCTAGTAATCACGTCATGTTGTTTCTACCGCTGAAGTTAACTCCAATAACAATGAGCCAAACAGAGAGGATAATTTTTCTATCGTCAGATTCTATGCAGTCTCGATTTTGATGAAAAAAAACCGCCCATGCTCCCCCGGATATTTAGAATGAATTTTTTCTACCTTGTCATCACAATTCATTTTTTCTGTAATCCGCGTACCCTTCAAAATCCGGAAGTTCCTTTCGGCTCCAAAAGTCAGTTGCATCCGGTTAGCATTGTCATGAAATCAGCATACTGAGAAGCTCGATCGGATTTTCAGCTGGCTTTTTGATGCATCTTCTCTGTCTGAATCTCTGCAAACTCATTATTCATTCACTCCATCCGCACTTTCAACCATCTTGGTCGACATCTCGTTTTTCGAAATGAAGAAGCCCCGCTAACAAAACTAATAAGGTCGGTACATGTAGAGATGAGGCACTTTCAATTCTTCATCCGTTTTTTCATTCTTCCTGTGCCCCGGTTCCCAGTCCTATTCTCATTTGCACACATTTTCATTTGGTATTCTTATTTTGTGTTGTGCCAACAAGGGAATGGGAGATGCACACAAAAAAGTTCTGCCTCGTGACGCACTTTGGCAATGAATAATGTGTGCCGATCTCATCGCACATGTTCATCTGAAACCATCATGCAACTTCCCACATGCCATTTTTGTTTTTTTTCTGTTTCAGCGTTATCTTTTGAGATTGAATAGGAGTTTGACAACACGATGTCTCGGTTCTCTCAGTTGACCTTTTGTACCATATCCTGGGTCATAGAGAATTCGACTTTGAGGTCCACAAAGATTTCAGAAATCCAGAATGTCTAACTATCTGAACTTCGAAACTCAGAAATCCTGATTCAAAGGTTTCTTATCACCTTATCTCACCGAGTTCAAGAAGACTTACTCACATGTGAGTCCTTCATTTCTCCTTTCTCGACTTTTTCCAAAACCTCCCAAAGCACATTTATTTCAAAGTCTTCTTTTAGTTTGTGTGAGGAACAAAAAGAGCAGCAAAAAAGAGCTCAGAACACTTTATCTTTTCCGTCATTTTCTGTTCTATTTGGAAAGAGTGCAACCCGAGAATTTCACATTTTTTGAAGCGCGAAAAGAACCGCACCAACTTTTGGTATTTGTTGGAAGAACTGACCTTTGACTATACACAAATTCTAGCGGGTTGATCTGCACTCGTTTTTGCGAATAGTCAGCATTACATAGTGAATTTTGAGGACGGCGTATTTGAGAAGCTCTATAGGAAGTTTTTGGTTTCACATTGTCTTGAATGACAGTCTAACTCTCATCAAGTTTCTAAAACTTCTGATCAATCCTGTAGCTTGTTCTTAAGTTTGTGATATTGCTCATAATGACCTGAGTAGTTAGTACATCCGAACTTTCCTTCTTTCGACTTCCGGGTTTCAGAGGAAACGACTAAATTTTGATTATCAAAAACTTCACCTCCAACATTTAACTTCTGCCTTCCGAGTTCTCCTTTTTCCGAGGGATCTTAGAGACTGTAAAAAAATAAAACAAGAATCGCCAATTTAGTAAACCAAAAAAACCGGAGCAAAAACGTCACTTGATCTTTCCATTCTCGTGTGGTTTCATATGTGTTTTCCATTTTAATTGGACACTGCCCACGTTCAGCCTATCCCTCCGGATATTGTGTGTTCTTTTACGACATATTCTGATTCAGAGCATCTCAAATTTTTCTTTACCCTTTTCCTTTTCATTTTGTTTCTGTCTCATCAATCTTCCTTCCTACCGTATAATTTCCAATTTTTCTCAATTTTACCCGTCCAATTTTTACGTCAGAGTGATGGATGAGATTTTACAGCCCACGTTTTTCAAGCCGGTATAAATAGGAACCTCCCGGTGACTCTGGATTGCTCAATTTCTGATTGTCCTGAGAGAAACAGCTTTGAATGATGACTGAGAATCGTCTTGCTCACTATGAACGAGTTCTTCAAGAGTGTTACTGCGTAAGTTAGAATATAACTTTCCAAGGGAAATTTTTCGTATCGAAAAATGAGTTTTACTGGTGTGGTTTCTGATGGAGATAAGTTGATTTATAAGTAGTCATATTTTTGTAATATCTGATGAAAAACCTTTGGCCTAGAATAAACTGACTCTGAATAAAGTTGACTCACCGAAAAGTTTGCAAAACTATTTCAGACTCGCGAGAGCTGCAACTTCACCTGCGAACTCTCAGGTGTCTGTGACGGTTTGACCATCCCAGTCCTCAAGAAGACATCGATGAAGGACGTCGATATCGCGTTCAGAGAGCAGGAGACCATCTCCGGTGTCTTGAGAAGTGCTCAAGGAGAGTACTGCGAAATGTTCAAGAACAATGTGAGTATAATCCTCTTGAATGAGCCTGAAGAAAAACTTACAGGCGGCTGAAATGGAGTCGAACATGGACTTTGTAAGAAGAAGTGTGCTCCGTGGAGCAGTTGTGATGCAGTTTCTTTTCGAGGGTACAATGGTGGTGTTCAGAATTGGGAGAAGTGGGTCATTGAAAATTGTGTCCATCATGAACCAGTCCAAATTTCAGATAACCTGCTCCACCAGTTCCAACTCGACGCAAATGGTCGTATCACTGCGGAGAACGGAGACTTCGTGCACAGAATCATCACGGATCCAGAGTCCAACTTCCGTACTCTATTCTCATCGACAATCAACATCCTGGACGGTGAACTCAAACGCATCGCGTTCACCAGGGACTACATCATCGAGTTCATTCAGGTAACCGCACAAAGGAAAAATAACATAAAAATTTGCTATTTCAGTTCCTCGATCTTCAACTTCCAGAGGTGGAGCTTTCTCACCAGAATCTGGTGAACAAGGTCAACAACGAGGGACGCAAGGATTTAAAGCAGTTAATTTTTCTTTCTCAAAGTCCAAATTCGAATAGACACTTCCAGAACCGTCAAACAACACAAGTTCATGCTGGGTACCTATCAAGCATGGCACAAGAAGAATCGAGAGTTCCTAGAGGTCACCGCAAGAATGATCGACCAAGACTTGAGCAAGATGCAGCGCATGGTAAGGTTACAGTGTCACTTGAGATTCAAAAACAATTTTTGAAGAGGGAGATGCACTACTTGGCTTTGGCTCACTGGAACGACTTCTCGGTTATTCCGGATCCATACCATCCGCGAAACTTTGAGGCTCTTCTCATGAAAGATTGAGTGGAGCGCTTCTGCTCTCTTCAGCTATGACTCATTCTATTAATCTGAGCTCCATTACACTCCACTTTTTGTAATCTTCTTATTCAAATTGGCTCGCTTTGAAATCCCACAAGTTATTAGTTTTTTTTCGGTTTTGCGTCGTGGTGTTTTGATTGAAACTATTGTGCAATCAGTTTTCCAAGTTGTCTGCAAACACATCGACGCGAAAATGCAGAAAGCTAATTCCTAAATGTCCGCTTCTGAAACCAAATTTTCTCGAATTTTTTCCCTCTCATAAGTGTGTATTCTATTAATACGCCAGAAACCTTCAATGAGTATTTTTAGTGAAATTTTAGATGTGGTCTCTTCCAGCTTGCTTCCAATCGTGTAGTTATTTGTTTCTATTTTCTTAGAAATGACTGTCAAATCTACGGACGGTACTGGTAGAGAAACTGTCGACACGTTTTGTTCTTCTTTTTGAGCATCTGCAAAAATTGGTAATGACAGACTAACAGTAGGTTTCTGCTTGACAGCCCTGCTTTGAATCAACCTATAACTCTTTATATTTTGCTCTCATTCCGTCGTTAGAAAAAATGCTCCAAACTGCATCACCTTCCAATTCTTCCCAACCCAATGTATTTGTACACATAGTTTTTCTCAATAAAACTCTCCAAATCAGACTCATCTATTTCACATTTCATTTCGCTACTGAACAAAGCAGTGTGAAAACGAATACCGAACTTACACAAAACATGAGAAGAACACGTAAGGAGAAAAGGGGTTGGAGAGGAAAAGAAGAGAATCTACTGCATCAGAATTGCAAGAAAAAAAAACTCAGAAAGAGCAGAAAACGCTCCCGTGCGAATCAGTATGGAAAATGGGTACTGAAAAGTAGAGAAGGAATGAAGTCTTTTTTTGGGGGTAGAAAATATAATACTTTGGTACCTATCATTCCACGATGCACTTTGGAGCCCATAGCAGTGTTCTTACGAATGAAAGAATCACAAAAAGAAAACGGAGGTTAGGCGAGAGAGAGGGTGAGAAAACTGGGTTCGGAGGATGAAGAGACAAATGACAAATTACCAAAATTTAAAGGGAAGTCTACATAGAGAAATCAACTTCTTTTGATGGGACTGGGAGACACGTAAAGATTGCAGTGGAGGAGAAAAAAGGAAGCATTGAAATATTAAAACCTGATGAAGCAGACTGCAAAAAGTACTGTAGGTTCTGTACACATTCACAGAGCTGGGGAGTTTATGATCAGCAAGTCTGAGCGTAGGCTTTGCATGAGAGAACTGCCGGTGATGGGTAGCCTCCCCAGCTTCCGCTTTTCGACGATGGCACTCGAATGGCGCGGTCCCCGTCGGCTGATAGATCCGGATGGTCCAATGATAATGTTTGGGTTAATACTGGTGGCAAGATTGGGCGGAGCTGAAATATATCAAAATTGAATCGAAATTGTATCATGCCAACGTTCTGGCAATGTATTTCACAATTTTCTGACCTCAAAAACCCCCTAAAAATAGTGGATAATTCCTGGTCTACGCCTAATACTCTCCACAGTCTCACACCAAAACTTTTACGATTTCACATGTTTTTTTTTTCTTACACAAGACACAAGGTCGGGTAATAGAGGATAATTAGGTATAATTGGAAGATGGGTGTGGCGCTGAACTGGTCTCTGAACCAAGCAAGACTCACTTCTATCACAAGATCGTCGACCTGGTCCTGATCCTTGGCGTCGAGAAGATTGAAAATCTGTCCAATTTCTCCGATATGCGCGAACACCATGGCGCACTGTGGACGGAGTTGAAGGGCCCCAAGAACGTCCCAGTGATTTTGGTACATGTGACCCATGCAGTGGTAAAGATGACGGAGCATTTTTTTGACAGATGGCTCAAAGTTGTCGTTGAACTTGTTGCCTGAAATGTTGTTATTAGTTTTTTCTCCTATTCAAGCTGTTGAATAAACTGATTGATGAAAACTCACCATATTTGGTCGGGAAAATCTCCTCTTGACGGCTCATCGTCTCGCACTGTGTTATGACGCAGTCAATGTACTGCATCGCTGGATACGTCTGTCTTTTGCCTCGCTCATCTTGGTAGATAGCCTTGCTAGTGCCCGGGAAGCTCATGTATGGGCATGATTGTAGGGTGCACACCTCCGTCAGAGTTCCACACAACGCGTTGACGTGCTCGAAGAGGCCCAACACGTTGTGCGCGATCCATTCACGCTTCTCGATTCCGATTGGCAGATTGGTAAACTTGGTGATTGTCTGGAAAGAGGGCATGATCAGAGGTAGAACCATTGACATTGTATTATCACGCTAAAAATTAGCGAAATTCTTCATAACGAGGCACCACTGCCTCTTGACGAGACGCAGCGTTTTTTTTTTGAAAATGTTGGGAATTTCATCCTCGTGGTTTTCCAACGTTTTGAAATTCCCGCAACAAATTCCATTTCGTTTGCGAACGGTTCTCAATATGAGCTGGATTTCAGAACGGAGCCCGAAAAAATTTTAGTTTTCAGATGACAGAAAAACTAAAACTTTTTGTGCAACGTCTAGGAAAGTGACGGTGATGGAGATTTTTGGTCCACAGTTTTCCGTTTTTGCAATGAATCTCTAATACTCGAAATCCCACAGAAACACTCTTCGTTCTAACAGTTTCACCAATGCAACCATTCGATTTCAAAGTTTAATGACTTGTTTTTCTAGTCTTCGTTTCAACTCACATTTCCATCAATCGAATCACAGACACACATCAAATCCGATGACTTGGCCTGCGGTCGGATTGCCAATGACGCTGATGCGACACGTTTCGACATTCGTTCGGCGGCGTTTGCGACCGCCGTTCCGCTGGTTGCCGTCGTTGCGGTGCGCTCTTTGCTTCGACGGGAACGGCTGGAATTGAGAAGATTGATTATGATGGTTAAGAGTCTGATTGGACCCCATGATGGGATGGTCTGGGTTCTAAGGCTTCACAGTTTCCCCAAACCTATATATTTTTCTAGTGTGAACTCCAGTACTTTTCATTTTCCGCCGATAATTGATGTAACTGTTGCTGCATTTTGTCGTCCACCTGAACACCGCTGCTTTTCCGCCGCATGAAACTACAACTACTGAACAGCTGACGAAAGTTGCCGAACACCGATCGCACCGAGCGATCGGCAGTCGTCGAGTCGGGCTCAACGATCACCTCCGACATTTTTCTTCGGCACTTCTCCCCAACACCCTCAGACACCCATCAATGGCAATGGATGCACTGGAATGAGAACTTGCTTTGTGAAATGTGGAGGAGAGAGAGAGGCAAAAAATGGTAAATTGAGTTTTCAAAGTGAGTGGGAGGGAAAAAGGAGGACGACGTGTCAGAAAAGTGAAGAATGGGAATGGAGGAGAACAGGCGGAAGATGTCTTGAAAATGGAGAAGAAGAAGACAAAGTATGAGTAGGCGTGTCAGAACAGAATCACCTGCGGAAAACGAATTTACGTTTCAGTCTAAGACTGGGTCCGAATGACAGAAAACAACGATGATATTGGCTAGACGACTTTCAACTCTTGGAGCCTGCAAATTTGGTGCTCAAAGTGATGTGGGTGTCTTTCGAGGAAAACTATTAGAGGCACTCGGAGCACCAGCGTCGGAAATTGGTTTCGGCGTGCGCAAAGTGTGCAATTGAGAATGTTCAAAAAGGGCTGTAAAGACCACATTTTCTCTGGTTGGAAGAATCAAAACTTTTCGAGTTTTCTAGGAGGCTCCCATTTTGACCTAGCATTCGAAACGATGGGTTGAACTTGTAGGGTCACAACTCTCGAGTCATAAAAAATGGGAAAATGAAAAAACTTTCCGAAGCGTATTCGCTATCTGTTTACACACACAGTCATCACATAACAACTCTCTCCTCCCCTATAAACATTCGGCATCACTATCCAGGTGTGTCCGATGCTGCTCCACGTCATAAATGGAGTGAGCGGAGACTGCGAAACCATTGATAAGGTACTCAAAACAAAAGTGCACAGGATGCAATGGCAAGGAGGAAAGTGAAACAAAAAGTGAAGCGAACGACCCGAAAAAAACAACAAATCGGTGGGCCGATGGATTTGCGAGTGTGTGTGTGTGTGCCTTTGGTAGGCTTTGTATGCGGTTCGAAGGGGTGCCGCCGACCGGCCGTCCTTCTCTATGGAGCGGCGGAGAAGAAGAAGAAGAATAAGAAAAAAAACGGCGTTCTTGAAACTTTTGTGACGAGATGGTGAACAATTTGGTTTCGCCATAAAAGCGGTTTCGAAGGAGAACTTTGGAAATTATGGCTTAAGGGAGGTCGTAGAGGCTTTCTGTAAGACGTTGGCGAAGGGTGCTTTGAAATTCTGAAGACGGGTGGGAGTTCGTGGGAATGAAAAACTAACAAGAAGATTATTTGACTCTTCTTGTTGAACTTTTCTTCAAAATCTAAGTGAAAGGGAAACAGTGCGTACAGATTCGGAAGTCGAAATGATTATGAACTTGTAAGTGATGAGTGTGCATTAGGCAGATTTTTATTGGAAACTCTCAAGATTTGTTGTCGTCTTCAAGTTAAGTCATACTATGACACAAATTTCGAATCAAAGAGGGAACAAATCTTGCCGTTCCTGCAAGAGTTGCAATTGCGCTCCATCTCATCTATCAGTTGAAAATTTTCAGCGAGCTGTTTTACTGCTGGTAAATAAAAGTGAGCGTTAATAGGCAAAAAGGTAGCTATAGAAGGGGTAGCTAGAGCTAGAGAACTATAGAAAGGTAGGGGGGCTATAGATCCTTCAGTGAACTGTTCGAAAACTCGAGAAAGTTATCCAAAGGAAAAACAAAGGAAACTTTCCAGAAACACTCCAAAGAATAGTATGGGGTTTCACACTTTCAGGTTCGACATAATTCATGATTCTACTAAAAATGAAAAAAAGACGGTTCTCGAAATTTGAGATCGAAAATTGTCTACTTCAAATTTCAAATTTTCTCACTAAAGCTGCAAGGTTTCTCCGTTTTCACCGAAACAAATAGACACCCCGCAACGTCAGCCACCCCACACTGATCCCGCTCTCAAACAAATGTAATATCAATTGATAATCGGATTTCACCTAAGACCAAAAAAGTACTCAAGAGAAATAATTCGCCTTGTCTATTATACCTTCACCACATGACATGAAGAAAGGAAAAGGAAAGGAAAGAAAGAATAATACACTACTACTACTACCACCAGTCTTCTGTCATTCGGAGACAGGAAGACTTCAAGGAAGAGAGGAGGGAAACGGTGGAGAAGAGAAATGTCTCCTCTTCAAACAGGTGAGAGTGAAATTTGTCAATCCGAAATACAATAGACAAATATGCACATGGTAGACCTGGTTTCCATGAAACCAACTAGAGAAAATACATTTTTTGGTCACAAATCTAGTCACACATTTTGACCCTAATAAATCAATAAAGAAAACAACCTATTTTTCTCGAGCACCCACACACTCGGAAAAAGAAGATATTGGATATCTTGTTCAAGATTTTTCTCGATGTCTGCTTCTTCAGAGCCCACTACCCCTCGTCGGATAAAAAACATATGGACAGAAGGAAGAGATGAAGGATATTGAGGAAGCGGATCGAGAAAGTGAGAGAAAGAGAGGGATTGGCAGTCGTGTGAGCTTTCGATTGATCAAGACAACTTTGTGACTTTTGAAGGTACCCTCTCCTCTACTCTAAACTTTTTTTTTCATCTCAATCTATATGGAAAATTTTCTTGTAACAAAGCCAATTATTTCTAGTCGTTTTTCTAAACTTTTTTCCTATTTTTTAAGACCCACCCACTCACCGAAACATGCGTTGCAATATAATCACAGCGAATCGGTCGAGAATCATCTGAGAGCGCTAGACCGCCGACTGAGATGAAAACAGTGAGCGGGTCCTTATAAGGTAGTCCACTAGAGCGCGTTTTCTCTTATGCGCACCCCGCCACGTCATAAAGGAAAGGAGACCCACTAATGGTGCGGTTTGATAATTACCCTCCTGGCATTTTTTCAGGCCATTTCCTAAACGAGAAAAAGGACTAACGATTTTTTGGTAGGTGAGTTTCGAAACAAAAAGGAATGGCCGGCGAGTGAAAACTGTTTCTGTTCCTCGAGGGAAGCTCATAAAATGTAGAGTCGTCAAATATGGAGAGACGAAGGCGGGAAAAGACGCCCAAAATTTTATGTGACGGTATATGAATATTCAATGATGAGCTGGCAGGAGGGAGGGATGTAGGAATGGATGATGAAAAAAAGTGAATACCGTTTCAAGAGACGATAAGGAGAAAAAACAGTGATGACCTAGAAGAGAAGACATTAGCGTTTCACCAGTGCGAAATCTTGCCTGCGAATATGAAGCTCAGGTAGATCAAATTGAACTCAAAATTAAATAATCACATTTTTGATCTATCAATGGTGAAAAAAGCGCCAAAGTTCGCATTGAAAGTTGTTTTCAATGCGGTATCTGCACAACAGGTAGATGGCTTCAACATAATTATTGTAAAAGTTGGTACACTCCATACCGCAATCTTTATTATCAGGTACTGTACACTCGGAGCTCCCCCTCTCGCTCAATGTGTCAACCTGTGCCACACCTATCAGCATCATCATCTCATATGAAACTGTTCTCCTCTCCAACGGTCTCTGATCACTACTCTCACTCTCCTAAAGTTTCCAACTGTTTCCCGCGATGTTCCTTCCCCCTCCCGTCTATTTTTGGGTGTGCCCTCGGACTGGACCCACCGTCGATGACAGATATAATGTGCCATGTTTACTATCAGTAGGGGAAGGAGAAGAAGAAGAAGGAGATGGTCATTTGGAGAGAGAGAGGGGGAAAACAAGACATAAAAAGAGACATACAGATGTGACAAAGGGACAAGTTGATGATAAGCAAANGCCGAGAGATTGAGCAACTCGCCATGGCCATTATGCAAATCGCGCGGATTCCCGAGCCATTTGTTCCCGAAATGATGGATTTGCTGGAGAAGATGAAGGTGTTGGAGGGGCTAATCGCGGAGGTAAGATATTAGGAGGGGGGGGGGGGGGGGGGGGGCCATCCCATTTCTTCATAATGGAACTAATCTAATTGTGACGCAAGTAGAAAATCTATGGAGAAAAAACCGTCGGTATAACCTATAGTTTCCAAGTTTACCAGTCACGCTAAAAAAATGGTTTTCGAAGTTTCAAACAGCCATCAATCTTGCAAAAACTTTAAAACCTGTTTTGGACACCAAACATTTCATTCTCCGTAGAAATCAATGTGGTCACACCTTTCTAAGGTCTCTTTCACAATATGCACCAATTTGATTGGTTTTCTAGACTATGATTATAATATGTACAATCAGAATTTTCAATCAAGGAAAGAAGTAGAGAACAAAAAACCGATTGAGAAAAGTTACCCATCCTTGAATTCTCTCATCTATCAATCAAGGTGTCGCCCTATTTGATCGTTAACCTCTTTCTCGTAACTTTATTATCACTGCACTAATTATCAATTGATTCAAACAGTCAACAACGAGAAATTGAACAAAATGAACTGGGCGGAAAAGTAACCGTTGTTTGGTGTTATGTGTATGTTTCGAGAGGAGGAGGGGAAGTGATTCTGAATTGTGTTGGTTGAAATCAGGTTTTCTACAAATGAGATAGTTATGACATTGAATGGTAAAGTTTTGGCGGGAGGCGGAAAACAAGGCAAAGAAGTAGATCTTGCGGGAAATTTTGTCGGTTCTATTATATGTTCCCAAGCTAGACAAGATTTCAAATTCTGTTTTCTCATTGAGTTAGTAGCCATTATGCGATAGGAAGTAATACAATTTTGAGAAACGAGTGGCAATTTCTCTCATATCAATTTTTAGTCGTGTGGGCGCGCAGCTGGTTAAACTGACTCAGCTTAACACGAGCGACAGATTTTTCATGAAATTTTGTCGAATAGGGAAGAAAAAAACTTTTTGAGGGATTTCGGAACGTGGAGCTCTTTCAGATTAGTCCAGCTTCCCCTAATGTTTATTCAGATTTTTCTAATGAAGATGCTCCAAATTTTTCATTCATTTGAAGCGTGTAGAATTCGAAACTTTGTACACATCTTACTAATGATGAGAATCAAATTTCCAATTACAATTTTCCATTGACCTGCATTCAGATCCCGGTAGATCAAGGTTTCCCGCAACAACACAGGTACATCAAAAATTTCCAGTAAACCACACCCATTTACTTTCAAGTATCATTTTTGAGACGTGAATTTGAAAACCCACAGATTCAGTTCAAACTTTACCCTTCAAAGAGTATTTTTCAAAAAACATACGTTGCAAAGCTCAAAATATTAGAGATCAAAAGTTTCGCCGGACAACATCCCGGAGCATCATCGAGATCCACCGATGCTCGCCGAGCCAAGTGTGCTGATCGTTGTCTTCGTTCGCCTACTACTGCTGCTGACATTCTAGTCTTTTTTTTCTGAATGGAATAAGTTTTTTTTGAGGATCCAAGTAGAAGAGAACGAGAGAAGAATGTAATGAAACAAATGAAGAAAAAAATGATACGCAAGGAATTCCATTGAGGACGGAAAAAAATGGAACGGGGAGAATAGGAAGAAGAAGAACGAAATGAAAAAAAAATGGATGGATGGGAAAATGAAGGAATGAGTGACCAGAGACCGGTTGATTCAAGTCGCCGGTCACTGGGGGCGAAGAAAAGTGCAAAACATATTTATTTGCATTCAGCCAGATCAACCCGAAAATGCCCCCCAGGTCATTATTTGCACGGTTTTTAAGGGAAAAACCTCATCGATCTCAAAATGAATAATGAGGTCTACGAGACTGAAAAAGAGAACATAAAATGATTCTGGGGTGTTCAATGTTCGGCGTTCGGTCGGACACACACCGCGAGTTGTGTCGAGTATTATGTTTCTTGTATTGTTCTCGACGCTTCGGAGCACAGACCAGGTGCCTTGGACTCGGAACCAAAGGTATGCAATAGAAAGAGAGAAAAGAATTGGATGGGAAAGAAAAAGAGCGCCCCTGTTTGTTCAAGGCTCTCCAAACTATCCAGTGCTACCGCCTTTCTACCTATTCTCTCTCTCAACTAACTACAACAACTCTATTTGGATTCTAGGAGAAACTAAGGAGGTCACAAAATATTATGTTACCCGCACTACGTGTTATCGACACTCTTGGAGTTTGTGGATTTTGTTGGTTACACTTGGCTAGAAAATACGGAGTTTGAGATAAGAAACATTTTAATAAAGTAGATCTTGTTACTTCAAGAAGGAACTTACATGAAAATTCCCATGTTAAAATTTACAGTAATCAAAACTGATTATCCAATGTATAGAACGAATTATAGAACAGCAAACATCTCGAGTTCTAACATTTTCTGCAGGTAATCTTTTGGCTTATCTGAAAGCTCAGATTTCGTTGTATAAACTGCCTCACTTTGTTTTTTGAATAGCAACGGTTATATCCAAAACGGTTTCGAAAACTTCTTTCGAGTTTTTTGTTATTGTTTTAGCCGATTACTCACCAAAACAAAAACCACCCTATCAAAAACATTGAAGAAGCAAAAATAACATCACGAACTCCAGCAACTCTTTTATAGGAATAGAAAACTTTTTCCGTGTCTGACTTCACTTTTCAAAACTGTGACTTGTGAACTGTGAGCATCTCAAACAAGAAATGTGTGTGTATTTTCATCTTTACGATTCTCAATGGGAAGAGACCATTAAAGGAAAAAGGTGGTGATAAGTTAGTACATCGTTTAACAGAACCCAGCATATGACTCCAAAAACTGATAAAAGAGGACACTACCACACATACACACCATTCACATTCTCATCAAAATTTGTGATTCCGGTAATAGCAGGAGTTGCGGAAAAATAATGGAATTCTTCAAAAGTAACATTGGTATCTTTGTGTGTGTGCGTCTGTAGTGTGAACAACTATTTGAAAAAAATTCGGAAAACTTTATTTTTCCTTCAATATTTGTCCTACGATTACTTTCCCTGCGTCTTTTTCTACACTTTTTTTTGAGAAATAAACTACAAGTTTGCTCTATATTCATCACAGTATTGCATTTGTAGGCACACAAAGATACCTACAGGAAGACGAGGGTGTCTAACAACAGATCAGTCGGAGGGCATTGACTTTGGATTTTGTGAACTTTGGAGTTTTGACAGTCTGGTTCTCACTACACGTTGAGAATTTGCTTCGGATTGGCACATACGTGAAACGAGTTCTAAACTCTCGAATGGCCAAAGTGAAGATGCTTAATAGATCAAGATAGGTACTCTGAAAGATAATAAGCCCCGTTTGAAAAAAAAGTACATGGTAAAGTACCATCTTTTGAAGCACATATTTCAGCTCTTAGAATTTTGCGCAGGTTTGCGTAGGTTAGCAACTTTCAGACTCATTATTTTCTAAAAATGAGGATTCCCTACACATGGAAAAAAGCCAGAAGGTCTAGAAAAAAGATCGAAACATCAAAAACTATGCTTATCAATTAAAATGGTTACAATTGATAAGTTCCAAGCAGGAAACTATTATACGAGAACGTCATCATATACGTGAAAAAGTGAAATAGATAAGACTGGAAGAAACTAAAAAGAAACCGGGATCCTAGAAGTTGATACTAAAAGAGTAGGGTGGTTTCAAATGCATCAGTTGTCGTTTTGTTGTCGGGAAAACACAATACCTACTTTTTTCTCTCGAGAAGAAGTAAGAAAAACTAGCTTTGTTGGTTCTTTGAGTACATGACAACGTAACTAGATCCAACTGATAGAGGAAAAGAAGCCAATGGGTCCAACAACAAAGAAAACTGTTTGAAGGCAAAGGGAATAGAAGAAGAGGACTACAATTCGACTCGAGTAGAAGGGCGATTCAAATTTCGAATTTAGAAAGGCGAAGGTGTCACTGTCGATTTGCATAAATCTATTGGTGTGAGGCGCTGGTCAAACATTGGCGGTGAAAATTTGAATTTTCTACATACCTCTTTCTCACAATCTCACATCTCTTTTTCTCTTTCTAACTCGCGTATTTTTGTTGCAGAGAAGATCGGAATTTGAATATCACGCTGGCGCCATCTGTCTGTGAGGTGCGAGGAATGAGAAGGTCGTTTCAAGTAGCCGAAACAATAACAAGATGGCCTGGGACCCCGCAGTGGAGAAGAGAAAAGGTACAACAGCATTCTTTTGGAGAGAGAAAAAAAAGAATGTTCGGTCCATACGAACACACACTTGGAATATAAAGATGATGAGGATACGCATAGTTATTCGAGGGAGGTAGCGGGAGGAGAAGAGAAGAAAAGGATGAGAAACTGAGATAAGGCAAAAGGAAAAGAAGGCGCTTCTCCAAGAAATCGCCTTCGGCTAGTTTTTGCTTCCTCGTATCTCAGGATACGGCCCGATGATGCCGCCGCCGCCAATCGCGTCTTGGAGGCTACTAGTGGTACAGACCGAACCTATTCATCATCACTTTTTTGATGGGGGGCTATCTTTTTCTATTCTGTGACGTAATGATGATGAACTGAATGAACGCTGTTTGAGGTGGTTCTGGGTTCGTTTCGTGGTAGTTTTACAGTTTAGGAGAATCTTTGAGTAAAATGAAACCTGATACAGTAATAACCAAGAAGAACACATATTCCATGATTATCAGTGCAAAACGATGAATTTAGAAAAGTTGAAAACATGATAGAAATTTTTCAACTAGCCAGAGTGACGAATGTTAGAAAGCGTTAAGTGACCCAATCCCAAAGTTTGGGTTCACATTTTCTTGAACAAAACTTATTTGACTTAAATTGAATTATATTGAAAAGAAAGAGCAATTTCAAAAATGAAGACTCGAGTTGAGTTGTTAAATGCATAAACAAGTTTCAAAAGACATCTAGTCATTGGAATTTACTTTTTCAAGTTTTCAAATTTGACCATTTTGCACTGAAAAGTATCAAAAGAAATTTCTGAACCTACCCTTTCTATCAAAAAGTAGGATCAAAATGTTGCTATAAATTGGCGCAGGAAATCTCAATCGACAATTTTTTCAGAAAATAGTTTTTGACCATACTATAGGTAATCTAGGAGCTCAAAGCTCAAAAAACTAAAAAAAACGTGGTTGGAAAAATATTTGCAACTTTGCGACTGGAAAACTAAACGTCTGAATGAAAAACCAACAGATTATTTGTTTAGAGTGATGTGAGACTAAAATTAGAAGCCAAGACAATAGATGAGTAAGCTAAGAAGTTCTAACCACTACCCACCAGAATTTCATCACAAGCTTTGATTTCCCGAATGCTACGAATGTTAGAAAAAGTGTCTTCACGTCACTTCTACGAACTTTCAAGTAGCCGACATGACCCGACCCACAGTTGCTCTACAAACACGTGTTATGAGAGTTCGTTTTTTGAGGGAGGGCGGATGATCAGATGGTTTTGGTTTTCTTTGTAAAGTCGAAAATTGAGAAGAGTTTATAAACTTGTGTCTGAAAATGTTTACCAAACATTTCCCATTTTTTTGGGAAAAAAATACACAATGGAAGTTTCAGAATGCTTGAGAAAATCAAAGACGACAAACAATTCATGGTGACAAAGGTAGGAAGAAGGAATGAATAAAGAATATGCAAATGAGTCAGCGGAAGATATAGAATGAAATGTTTCATTGAAATGCTTCAAACAACCGGAATATATGGTCATTGGAAATATCATGGTTCAAATAATTGCCTAGTTTCCTTGACCATATTGTTCTCGGTCTAGTCATCCCAACCTCTCGTTTATTTTGATTATGATCGTAAACGGTTTTGTTATCAACCCATACCTTTCTCCCCCTTCTCTATTATCTTATCACTTTCATCCGGAAGGTAACGGAAACGAAAGAGAAGATGTACATAGTGTATAGAGGATGTTTTGTTGGGAAACAGAATGATGAATAATTGTACAACTGGTAAACTTGGTCAAGAGGGCGAAAAGTCTTGGAAGAGAGGAAACGCAGGATTCAGGTCAACAACTAACAATCCTAATTGTGCGACCCACTAGTTAATTTCGGAGGAAGAATGGGGGAGGATACGGGGGTATTGCGTCTTTAGGGAAGCCAATTGACCAAAGTGACCATAGAATTTGAAGATTGCAACTTCCAAAGAACTCGCCTTTCTCACTATCAGACTGAAGAAGAATCTTCAAGAAAAGAAGGCAGTGGTTGTTTTTCAAGCTAATACTGAAGACATGTGCTACAATGGTCCTTGGCGCTGTCTGTCAAGTGAACGAAATTTGGAGCACTTTAGAGAATTCAATGGCGGCGAATTGGGTTACCCAATTGAGAACCAGAGACCGGGCAAAAAAACAGAGGGATTGAGTAATAGAATAGGGGGAAGTATAGTAATCTAGAGGATGCGGATTCTTCGACGCCAGGGTTGGAGTTTTTCTTGTGATAGTAAAATTGACCAAGAAGATTCAAATTTTGAACTGAAAACCGAGTACTTGATTTGAGTTTGGATCGTGAGAAGTTTTGGCTGAGGAGGTCTCAATTATCTTGAAACATCCTCATTGTGATAGTCATAAGAATATCAAGCCGAAGTCTCGTGAGGATTTTTGCGTAGGATTGTTTTTACATTGCCTCTGCTTTTGAGAAACGTGTCAAGTTTGAAAGCCAAAGTTAGAGGAAATCAAGAACAAGTTTTTGGGAGCTTCGCTTTTTCTAGAACAAAAAAAAAAGGTTTAGCCAAATCTAGAGGACTCAGTGGCAACTGACTAGTGAGAGCTTGCATCAATGAAAGTCTCATTACGAAAAATCTACAGAAGATTGGAGAAAAAGAAACTTCTAATTTCCACATTTCAGAGTCCGGAGCCCCCAAAGTTACACAAAGACCACCGCAGAGCCGTGAAAAAATTGGGGGGTAGTCACATCTGCATGTGACATACGCGCCAAGTGCTCTCCATTCTTCTCTCTCTCTCTCTCTCTTTTTTCTCCTTGGCTCGTTTGGATTGTCATTTTGAAACAATGTGATTCCGGCGAGTTTTACGACAACCAAGTCTTTGGCACCAACGCAAAAATGTGTGTGTGTGTGTGTGTGGAGGGTTTCGAAAATGAGAGGAAGAGGTATGAGGATTAAATCGAAAACTGAACATATAGATTGCAACACTTTGAATCCGTTATCCGTTTCGCGGCCCCTGGTCGCTGACCAGTGACATATATATCTAGTTTTTTTTTTTCTGGGGCAAAAAGAGAGAGCGAGATGACAACAATTAGCTAACACTAGTCGTTGCAAAGATGCCAATCATTTTTCAAACTCATCCATGCGTGTGCTAAACTGAATTCCGCCGTCGTCACACATGCAGATGCAAACCGTATCGTGTTGTTTGATGTGTTAGAACACAAAAGATGAATTCAAAAAATAATCCATCCTGGCGCGCTGTTGTTGTTGGACCGAGAAAATTTTGATAACAAAACCAAACAACAATAACAACAGCATCAATAATGAAAACGGACGGAACGAATATGAAATGAGAAAGAGAGAGAGAGAGAGAGGGTCTGTGTGTGTGTGTGTGTGGCCGTAACCTACAATAGAAATGCGTGACGAAGCGAATATATATAATAAAACGACGATTAAATTCGGTTATAACTACGATTCGGACACTTACCAACCATTCCATCTGAGAGTGGATATTATCTTATTCCGATTTTAATGTCGGGCAGGAATGAATCGGTTAATGTTTTAAGCGGTGGCTGAGGTTGAGGCTAGAAACAGGATCATGGAAATTTTGAAAAATTTCAGATCGGGAAGTTTTTGAATCAATGAGTCTTGTTACTCGATGATCAGAAAAACTAAACAGGAGATCGTTTTTTTTCTTCAAAGTTGGCTCACATAGAGAACAAAATTAGGACATTCAAGTTTATGTCCAGAAAAGTACAGTCATTTGAAACCGGCTAAGATCTCCTTCAGTGGTATTTTATTATTCTTTTATGATCCTTCTTTTTTAGTTTATGACCCTCCCTCTTATTCATGACACAAAAAACCCCAACCAAACCAGACCACTATTTATGCCAAAATGATACAGAAACCCGACCCAATAATGCAAACGGTAAACGGTTGCAATCAAAAAGGTAATATACATATAACAAAAGTAGTCATAAAAATGATGGCAGAGCGGAGGCAAGCTTGTTTCATCTTCTACCGCAACATTAAACAAGGCCCGTCGTGTCGGGGAAAACCCGACAAAGTGCCTCCATTATTGAAGAGGGGGGTCACCTTCGAGATATACGACAGAGGGGACCATTACACCCCCCGGACGGGAAGACGAAAACGAGAGAGTGTCACCTGAGAGACACGCAGCAAGTACAAGGGCGACGCGTGTTCGGGATTGTAGAAATGACAAAGAAACAGAGGGGGAGACTTGTACAGGTGGACGAATTGCGCAACATACGGCAAATCTGTCTTAGTCCGGATTCCTTATCGGATTTTGTTTGTTGGCAGATAACAATCTTGAACAAGTCCAAGACCAGGTCCAGGTTCTTTTCGGGTGGCGCGCATGCCGTCAAGAGATACCGTATTCCGATGGAAACTATGGATTTTGTCTTCCCTCGAAAGCCAAGAAACCTATGTCACATATAAAGTAGCTTAATCCCCATTCATCACTGTCCTTGGCAACAATAATAATTAGTGTTTGTACAGCGATCATGATACCTTAGAACCCATTCGAAATGACCACCTGCTCAATCTGCCCCTAAGACACAATGCAATAATGAAAGAGTGAGCGTACCCGATGAACCAGTCGACCGTATCGCGGAAATAGTCTGGCAGCCGATTCAGGATTCCTTTTTGATTCGGGTGATGGTGATGATGATGATGCGAGGTCGTTTGAGCCGAAGACGTGGACGCTGAGACTCTTCCAGGTTCGGAGGCGGATTGTTGGTGGTGGGGTCCGGATGGTGTTATTGGATCCGAGCCTGGAAGGTTTTCACTTTGCTGTCTGTTTTCGGAGTTTTTTCTGTCTAGATGTAAGACAGTGTGGATCATAAAAGTAACATTTTTGGTTTCAAAATGAACCCCAAATCAGAATTCTGAACAGTGAAACCTTGAAAATTTGAGATCTTAGAAACTTCCAGTCGCTATCCTTTGAAAAATGAGATAGTTTTTCGTTGCTCAGAATCTGAAACGTGACAACGAAACAAGTTTTCAAGCTTGACGTCTTCAACAAACAGCTAAGAATATCAAGTCTCCGTGGGTTGTAAATTTAGTATTTGAAAATCCCAATTATTAGGATTTCATGTTTTTGGCATTTTGAAAATTGAGAATTGATTTTTCGAACTTCAGCTTTCACATTTTTTTTCAAATTTCGAAATAAAAAAACTCACTGGAAAAGTCTTCCGCACTAATGTTGGTAGCTTTTTCGGTTGGATGGCCCATTGTCAGACAATCATTCTGAAAATTTCAATATTCGTCGTATTATTTTCAGAAAATTCCAGAGCACCACAAAAAATATGAAAAACGACAAGTCGAACGGGAGGCGTGAATGGAGCGAGAAAGTCGGGGAATGGCGCGAGAAGAAAAAAAAACATAAACAGATTCGCCTCAAAAACGGGGCGGACGGCGGAAATTGAATATGTGGGAGGAATTGATAAACCGATGGCAAATGATGAGGAGCGAAGAGCAAGTTGCGAGTGAAAGGAGAGAAAGTTGGTCGACTAAGTTGTAAAATTTGGGTGGCGGCAGCGTATTTATGAAATAGTGTGAAAATTTGTTTTGATTCGAGAGAAAGAGATAATGGATGGGGGGAGACAGTGGAAGTGAAGTTGAACGTGTGGTGCTTACCAGTATAATCATATTTGAATTGAATTATGCAAATTTGGTTATGAGGGGCACCCTCGGTTTCAAGTGGGGAGGAGGAGGAGGATGAGAAGAGCAGAAAATTGACGGGTGCTGCTTTCGAAAAGACAAAGGTCTAAATTAGGAGGAGAGATTCATTTAACGAGTCTTGAAATTGACTAATTAGAAATGAAAGAAAAGAATAGGGAAGAACGGATGGCAGGAAGAAAGATTGACGACACATTGACACATGCTCTGGTCCGAAGGAACACTAATTACATTGATAGATCAGATTGGAAGGATTGGCAAGGAAAAAAATAGGAAAGCCAAAGGAAGAAAGTTTGCGCAGCTGACCATTGTGACATACACCAGCCATGACTGGCCATGAAAATCTCGAAAAATGTTTTGGGAAAGAACCACATCGATTCCTAATGAAACAAGAAGAGTTAGACACAATGAGACACGTTGAGATACAATGGGACCACGCAAGTTTGGAGAGGAGAGGGTCAGACGGGCGGAGGGGAACAAAATTCTGAGGGAATGTGAAAATGGACGGAGCACACACACACACATACTGCACATGAAGGAAGCACAAGAAGTAGAAGAAGACGACGGCGACGACGCGGCGACAACACCAAAAGCGGAGAAGTGGAGCATGTGGAGGGAGAAAAGTGAGGGAGACTAGAGAGGGTTAGTTAGAGGCAGCCTTTTTGCCTTATTTCGCGCCGTCTCTATATTTTTGGCACCGCCACGGAAAAGGCCCCCGGTTGATGAATTCTGAATACCAAGAATGTGAAAAGGATGAATTGGATGGCGAGAATGTTAGGGGAAATTTTAGGGTGTCTAATTATTCAGTTGAATAACTTGTTAGCTAGGGAACACAGAGTGCGATATTGAAGTGATTACATATAGGACATTAAAATACTGTAGTTCTAAAATAGGTCCCTGATCGGAATGATCCAGAAGTCGACGTTCTGGTTGTTTTTTGTACATTGCACTATCAAAATTCATCGAATATAGAGCTTCAAATTCGGTACAATGTATGTACTTCTTGATCAAAGTCTGGTACAAAATGAGATACGAAAAGATTGGCTATAAAAATGTTATACCAGTTGATCTCAACGAAAACCTAGAAGTAAAACAACGTCGTGTGAATGAAGTGCAAAAAAGAAAGTTGTCAACTGCAAAATGAGGATTGAGGCTTAATTGATTTGGACGCAAACTCTCATGAAGAATGAAGTAAGCTCAACTGTTCACAAAGATCAGAAACTACTTTGGAAAAAAGAGCATTCGATACCGAGTCAAGGAGCCCTAAATCAATTAGAGTAATAAAAATCAGCCCGTGAGTAATTACCATTCACCAGAACTCCTCATTCCCAGTTACTCAATGACCACATGTCGCGGTAGTAGTGTCATTGACTTTCATTCCCAAACACACAGACTGTGTGACACCCATTTGAAAAAGAAAATACACAGACATACAGACTCTCACGGAAAATACACTAGGACACAAAACCAAAGTTTCGCCAATATTGACACGTATTGCTCCATCTCACAAGTCTTGCTCGCTGTCGTTTTTTGTAGGTTTTTAGTTTCACACAAAACTGGATTACAAAACAGTATTGACAGGTAGACTTTTGCATAACTCGCTCTACAGTAATCTAGAGAGAAGATTGAACGTTTTGAAAGTTCAACTGAAGGCTAAACTTCCATCTAAAACAAAAGAAGAGTGAGAGGATGAACAGTGTTCCGCTGGAAAAACGAAAATAATATATGCAAATTCAATGGGAGTTTTTATGGAGTTTCCGACGAAATGTAAACCCAAACAAAAAAAACTTCCACTGTACGAAAACCGAGCAAAACTAAAAACGCCACATTATGATCTATTAGCGTTTAGGGAGGCCAGAGATTTTTTTTTCCTCTCTTCTTGCTGTCTTCACACTAATGATGGATGAGTCTTGAGAATGTGTGCTGGCGTTGTGACGATGTGTGAAATAGGAGATGAAGGATTAGGGTAGGCTGAATAGAGAAAATGAGGAGGCAATGCAGCCGGCTAAGAGCATGTACGGTATGGCATGAGAGGGTCTCCCTCTATAGAACAAACATAAGGTTCAAGGTAATTTAGGTTGTCATTGGGAAGACGGAAATGAGGAATGAGAACCTGAACACGTTTCGGATATTTCACGGGCCCTTTTTTATGCGCAAATTTTGAAAAAAGATTCCGAGTTGAGATGACAGCTGGATTTTGAAATAAGAGCTTCGAAAACGGATGTACACCCCTTTACTAACTCCTAGTTTCCGAGTAAACCATGAGTTTTGTGACAGGAGTCACAAATGTTTTTTCTTCTATGTACCCAAGCACAAAAGAGAAAAGGGGGTTTTGGAGGTATCAGCTGAAATTTATGGTCAGGAAAATAAAACCACTGTGGATTTTCCTTGAGTTTAAAAATGTCAAACATGCATATTAGCATTGTTCTGATTAGGCAGTGGATAGCTTGTTGACACAATTACCTTTAGTGGAGGGGGTCGAAATTAGCATATTGAGAGAATTTCGGAGGGGGAGGTGGTCAAAACTTTTTGCAATACATCACTGACTAAACTATGATTACAGTGATTTGTTTCGAATTTGAAAAAAGCTCCAGAGTTATGCATCCACCAATTTTCATGAGAATTTGATAAGTTTGAATCATTTTTTTCAGCTTCTCACAGTTGACCTTATGTCACTCAAGAATCGGTACTGTAGCACTATCGAGTGAAAAACCAATTCAGTTTTTAAAAAAGTGCAAATGAGAATACTTGAAGAATAATGAACATGAGATTTCCTAACAAAACCAAAACTTGCTAACCAACCTAATTTTTCATTTTTACATAGATAATATATAACCCTAATAGACTCCAGAAACTTTTTTGAAACTTTGAGGGTCCCACAGCCAAGGCTAGATCTTTAATGTGAAAAAAGTTGTAATGAAAACTTAAAGTCTGCTTCTCCACCTGATAATTACCCAGATAATGAGCATTTCATAATTATTTTCATTAAAAAACCCAACTCCATAAATTGGTTTTTCCCCATTAACTCCATCAAAAACCACAAAAGCCTCTTAGCGACAGAGCCACACATTTTGTGAGCGGACTTCTTGTGAGAGGACTTGACGTGACCCGAAACATTTTTCATTCTCTATGTTTTTTAGCTTCAGGGCACATTTCCTTTTTCCTTCGTAGCCTTTTTTCTCTTTCATAGAATGGAATCTAGAAAAGGCTTTTGTCCTTTCACTCAATCACGCAAATTGTTCGTGAGAGAGAAGAAGGAAAGAGGAAATTTTTAAGGGAAGAGGGAACGGAATAATAAGAATTTGAAATGAACCTAACCATTACATCTCAACTGAATTGTAAATCAAGAAAACGCAAGGAAAAAGAAGAAAACAAAAACAGAGAAAAAAGGGAAATACTTCGGCCAAGCGGACGGAGTGAAAGTTGTCGAGGACGAAATACACTTGGATTCTCTTTGAAGTTTCTGTCGAGAAATTAAGTAGATCTGCTCGTAAACTGTGGGAAACCAGTAGGCAGTGAGGAGGGATATCGAGCAACAGTTGGTTGCAAGGACAGGACGCAACTGCTGATGAATTGAACCGGAGGAGGAGAGGGGGACAAGGACACGTCTTCTGAATGAATGAATGAATGAATGATGTTGTGGTTTTTGTTCATTTCACAATTTATGGCGCGCCTACTGGTAGAAGATGTTGGAAGGAGGGGGAGAAGAAAAGAAAACGAAATGGCAGCCCATTACGTGTGTATTGTACAGAACAGTCGATTTCTATTTCCGATGATTATTGTTGTCCCATTGAATTGTAGGAAATTAGAAGGAGTCAATAGAAATTGAACAATGACTGTGGAGACTACAACCGGTCATGAAAAGTTTCAAGTTTGTCAGTAACAAAAATAATGGCACAATACAAATAATCAGATCAATATGGCAAAACTTACGGAGCTGCAAATTTCTGCGCATGATTTTTTTCAACTGCTCAAACATTGGCATTCATCAAACACTCCCTGTCCAAATTTGGCATTGCTGCGCAATGATTTCCGTTTGGCGGCTGTACTAACAAATAATATTGAATTCTTGGAGAGGAACATCTGAGAGTGGAGAATGAGAAAGGAACATGTTACTACCGTTTGAGATTGGCGACTAACAAGAAACTTGTAAATTGCAGAATACAGTTTTGGATGAGCAGATTCTAAAAGCTTCGATTGTAAGCATACTTACTTACTTTTAGTTACTAACTAGGGATAGTGTGAACGTGGGATGGAGCTTCAGTAAGTGATGGGTTCATTAGAAAGATGAGGTTTTGAAACTTTTGAAACCTAACTACAACAATTACTAAAGGTTGAAAAAAGTCGAGTTATTAGCTTATAAAGTTTGTAACGCACAACCGGAAGGAGTCTATTGCGCGTAGGTGAATCAAAGGCTTACAAAACTGTAACTCAATTGCTGTAAGCTTTCAGCGGTTTTTGAATCTCGTTTTATAGCTTTCAAATTTTCTTCTTATTAATGATACCCTTCACGTACAGGGGATATCAAAATTGATCATGACCCCTGTTTCCCTGAAGACCATACATTTGTGTATCAGTAATCAATCACACGACAGACGTCTGTATTCCAAAGATTCCAGAGAAATGTATTCCGAAGGTTCAGGAAATGAAGAGTATGCCAGATTGAACTTCTGGAAGCAACGATGTAAAGACTCTTGCAATGCTACAAATTTGGTTCTTACGATTAGGAGAATAGACACTATACTCAATGTTACTCAATGTTTGGTCTCGCGGTATGTATACATGCTGTAGCATTTCAGCTCCTTCCAATGGTGCCCATCACAAACTGAAGTGTTATATCTCCGTTCGCAACCTTTCCCTTGTAAGAAATGAGACACTGACCATTAAACTTATTGGGACCGTTCATTTTTTTTTTGCTGGGGGAAAGTGTTCTTCTAATGCTCCTTTTGATGTACCTTCAATCCTGCCACTCTGAATTTGTTGAAAAATTTCAGAATAACCACTAAATCCGTTTCCCTGTGTTTTCAATATCTTATGTATCATTCGATCACGTTCCTATTGCGCTGTGTTTTTCCTTACCCTGAGATTCTTTCAGACATTCTGTATGATCTCACTTTTCACATATCTACCTCAATTTACAATCGTCATTCATTCTTCTGAATCACATCGAAAACTTCTGTTTGATCGTTGCCCTTCCGTGAGAAAAATGATTCCAGAAAATCAGACTCATGATTTCAATTTTGAAAAACAATGATTTCATTATGATCCAGATAAAATCGGTTTCCCTGAACAGATCCCAATTGCAAAACCTCTGACATGTTATCAGAAGTTTGACTTGGAAGACTAACACGTTTAAGTGTCATAATTTGATGTAGGCTGTGTCAAGTTCTAATCGAATTTTGTCACCTAAAAATGTAGTGGGGGTGGCAGAGTTGTCGTGTTGTCATGGTGTTATGTCAACCTAATGATATCATCCACCCAAAAACATTTCATGCTCCAACAGTTTGCTATTTTCAGAAGTGGAGTTTGAATGGAGTTTGATACTTTGAAATCGAAAAATCAGAAAAAGTCTTCGAGATCTTTCTACCCTCAAAATAAGTTTTTGTATGGCAACGTGACTCCTGACTTCTTGAATAATCATTGTTATTGACAACACAAAGTTTTCCATGTCGCGGCTATTCATAGATGTATTGTGTGAATTATCATCTGATTGAAGTTATTCACGTCTTTGGATTGAATAGTCCTGTGTGGATATGATGCACATAGAACGACTGAAATTATGATGAGCACCCTATGTCAAACAGTGCGTCATGGAAGATTTCAAGGAGAAAATAAACCAGTGTGGTGCCGCCTAATGACATTCTCCCGACTTAATCTCATCAAGTCGGTGAGGAAGACCCGTATCCTGTGCACTCGTGTGATCCATGGGTGAGATGAATGCTAATCCTTTTTTCCTCCGCATTTTTTCCCCCTTCTCTGATTGCTCCTCTTTCGACACAGCAAATGTTAATATTAGTCGCTGGTGGGACACAATAGGCAATTGTGCTCGAGATTAATACTTGTGTGACAGCTCGATCCAGATAGCTGACTTGAAAAGTCTTGTGCTTTGCAACCTGATCCGTGGGAAGGCACTCGTGAGAAGCTACATGTTCGAAAGTTGTCACGAATTCTTGTTAACAGAATTTATTTGCTGGCTTGCTTGCTATCAAGAGTTGGGAAAGTTGAGAATTTTTGGGGAGATACAGGGGTTTTGAGAGCGAGAGAGAGAGAGAGAAAAGAGAAGAGCCAATGGAATAAAACACAGCATGAACGATCAGAATAAAGAATCGAAAAGAGAGAGCACTGAAATTTAGACGTTTTTAGAAGTAGTTGTCAAACATCTCGTAACGGTCGTTCGAACGCTTTCCCAAAGATTGACCAGCCAGACTGTCAAAGTACCGCTTCTCCTCGGAGATGGCGTTCGGGTGGAAGGATCTCTTGCCAATCGAGTCCAAGAACGGGTTGACGGCTCGCTTGCCCATCGAGTCCAGGAATGGGTTTATGGCTCGCTTGGCTCTCTAGAAACATGCTCCATGTATACAGTAAACGTTGATAGGGTAACTTACGAAATCGTGGGGCGCAGAGTGGACAAAACAGGCTGCAAGAGCAAGAAGGACCAAGCAGGCGACGGTTTTGCTCATCGTGTCTAATGTCGTATAGCAAATTTACCACTGAAAAAAGGCAAACGGATGAATAAGTAATGATAGACTACTAAGGTGACAAAGAGCGGAACAGGGGGATGAGAATGGAAATGAAAGGGAAACGCGAAAAAAAAGGAGAAAGTGTCTTAAGGATCCTGGCTCCGCCCTTTCGAGCAGAGCTATAGCGGAGCAACGTCTAATCCGGCAACTCCGAGCTGTTTTATACCAAGAGAGACCCTAGGACGGCAAGTGCACCGCCCATCAGAGGTAATCTCGAAGAAAGTGGGCGGAGCATGGGAAGGGCTAGTTGGAAAGGGCAAGAGTGGAATGGACTACTGATTGAATTGCTTGTGGGAAGGAAATGATGAAACTGGAACCAGGTGAGCAGAAAAACTGGAATTGGATGAGGGAAACGGGAGATGAGTTGAAACCCTATCCGAAAAAAGCTAGAAACTTTGTTGAGGATTTTTTTCCACCTAATGCAATGATTGGATCAGGCTCTATATATTTCCGTAGTTCTAGGGATCAGAGTTTCATTATAACGAAATTTAAGATCAGATCAAACTACACACTTCTTGATTTTTGAAGATTGCAGGGAAACAATAGATTTGAGATGTATTTTCAGAAGTTTTCGAAAATCTGAAAATATAAGTGGTTTTGAAACAAAAAATCTCCAACTAAAGATCCTTTCCATCTTGGGTGGTGTCCCGCTCGGAATATTATAAATCTTCAATATTTTTCATGTTTTCGAAATTCTCACGGTTTCCTGACAGCTCAAACTAGAGCCTCCAGAAACTTCCTCTTTTCTGATTATCCCAAAGATCCAGACTCCGTTTCGTAATGTAATTTTACTTCAGTATACATTGATACAAGTTTTTGTAGTTGTATCCGAATGATCTTGTGCTTGGTACTAGTACTAGTTAGGACTACGGATGTATTTTGAGAAATGTATCTTTACTTCGCGAGATCCGATGGATTTGTGTTGTGGTCTGAGCTTGAGTACCACTGAATCACAATTGGGGTGTCAATTATGACTCCGTGCGAGACTAGAATCATGTCTCACGGTTCAACCTGACATTTTCCTCTTTCCCTAATCACATGTGCTTCTCGCACCAGACCCACATATTCCTATCAATACACCCCCACAGAATCGAGAAGACATTTAATCCCTTTTGAACAACACTCTCAAGAGGAATAAAAAATATATAGAGACACATGTCCGAGAAAAAGTGAATCCGATAATGGAACCAAATTTTGAAAGAAATACTTGAAGAGATCACAAATGAAAAGGGCAACTTTGTTTGGGTGGATAGGTGAGGAGAAACCCTTTTCTGATCAGAATGTCTAATATGAAATTGGAGAAGAAGCATTGGGGACATGTAACACCGACAATTGGAGGAGCGCTGGTGGAAATTGGAATAATTCAGAAGGCGCCTCTCTTTTTTTGGATTCTTTTTCATGTTTGCATTTGGGGTTTTTTTGCTCTGAAATATGAACATTTTGATGCAAAGTTGACTCATTTTGGAAGTTTGGTCTGGGGAAGGTGAGAGTTTGAAAGTTCATAAAATTTTCACTCGTCGACAAGTCAGATATGCACATACTTTTTGAAAATGTGTGAAGATGAAAAGTCAATCTTTAAAAGTTGGTAAAGAGAATATGCGTAAAAAACTTACAACTTAAATGTAAGATCGAAGAAGTAGACAACAAAATGTACTTCCTGAAACAGAAACTGGTAAAGAAACACTGGTGAAAATGTACCTTATGGGGGTCAGTAGGCTCATTAGCAAAGCTAATGGATCCATTTCGGGTGTTTCGAATTTTTCTGTCTTTGCACGTTTAAGTGAACATTCTTGAAATTTCTCGGCTATTTTTCGACTTTTCGTAATTTTAGTCAAGGTTACATTAGCGATTCTGATTGAGAATCTAAAATGAAACGGTAACTTTTGGTGGAAGGCAATATAATGAATCATATAATCATAAATCGAATTACAATATCATTCTGTTGGTTTTAGCTTCAGATTCTGAATTTACAAGATTGATTTTACTTTGCCCCAGATTGTGGAAAACTGATCAATCCAACTAACCAAGGAAACATGAATACTTTTGACGCATAGTTGGACTGCTGTGAAACTGAAGTGACATCCAGAATGCTCTGTGTTAAAAACCGACGGATTCCTCTTTAACCTGAAAAGTTGACTCCGCCCACTCATACTCCAATTAACTATTGTTCCATTATAGTATGTTAATTACAAAATTGACCAACACTCGTTTCCCGACAATAATACATGGGGCGGTCAAAACAGCAAAACATGGACCATTTTACGAATATGATAATTTCATTCGTAGGAATTCTGATGACGTTCCCAAATTTCTTGTTTAACAAGTGAGGGTGTAATCCGGAAAACATGTTGAGACGTCCGTCTCGATCAATGGCCATTTCAACACTTTGACATCTTCGTGGTGTCGCTCCTGACGTCAAGGATTATCATCACCTTGTCAACATCCTTCATACTTTTCGACACACGTTATCTTGTTAACAGAAAGTCTTTATTCGCATAAAGGCTTTAAAGGTGAGGGGATGGACGACAATTCAAGATTAGCAAGGATTCTGAGAAAACCTCAACCAAAAAAAGAAGAAGACGTGACACCCAGAGCAACACAGCATAGAAACATAAAGTTCAATGCGTTTTTTTTTCTTTCATTTGATGGAAACATGAAAAGAAGAGAAGAGAGACGAGAGGAACGGGAATACAATAGAGATTAACTGAAGATTAAGATAAGAGCACTGACTTTTAGATTAATAGGAAGGTTAGAAGAAAATAGAACTGGGTGAATATTATATGCAAATCCCAAACTAATCCCAAGACGATTCTACGAAAACGTTCATTTTTTTGTTGCTTTCAGCACGCAGATCAACGACGTGCACCACCTTTGGCCCATGGTTTCCAGCCACTTGGTGCTTCTCCGCCACCGCCACCGCCACGAACAGCCTGAAAACGAAAATAAGGAAGTGGGAAATATTTGAGGTTAATTGGTGGAGCTCCTTTGTTCAATGAGTCTCGTTGAAGAAGTCTTGTGACTTTTTGGTCGAGGCGAAGAAGATATGGTACTGTAGACATAAGTTGTGGTTACGGTGAACTCTTACGAGTGAATGATGTGAACGGGAGATGGCATATTTCTTAGGTAGTAATCTGACCCTGCGTGGGGGAACGGGGTGGTCTTGTTATGACAGAGAGAAGCACCTAGGGTAATCAGACCTCAAGTATTCCAAATCTGTGCTCAGATTCTCCCTAGCTCCACTCAAACTCGAGCTATATACAAAAGCAAAAGAGCAATGGAAAAGAGCCAAGTCGAAAACACCATTACAACATTTTCCATATCTTCAATAGCCACCCCTAGTTTACAGCGCTCCCCATCAGACGTATTTTCTTTCCCTACCCCTCCAAGTTTTCCCCTCGCCGCTCTCATTCCAACATCGTCTCCTGGCATCGGTCCTCCTCCGTTTCCTCCGTCCCCTCCAGAACTTGACGACCCCCCTCCGAGATTGGCAAATGGGTTGTTGGAGGCTCCACCACCGCTTGATGGAGATTTGGCCGGAGCAGGTGCATTGGCCGCCGGTGTCGGGGATGACATTTCGTTGAGACGTCTGAAAATGAACAAGATTGCATTTCACGGTTACCATGGTTGTTGCCTGATTCTGAGAGCCTGATAGTTTTTCCTCGGAAAATAGTGTTTTGAATTTTCACAAGAACTCACTGGTTTTTCAAGGTTGGACGGTTTTCGTCAGACGATGCGGAATTTGGAGAGAGCCCGGATCCATTGTTGCCTGATCTGTAAATCAAACGAATTTGTCGGACCTCCGTCAGAATACGGAATACCTTCCCCCCTTCGGCTCACGTGGTGGTGACGGAATACGAGCACCGGTTTCCTCTTCAGAGTCGTCAGCAATCGGGGAGAACCTGCAGGAAAGAACAAACAATGTCAGAATTGGGAATATCACCCTCACGTCATTCGTCTTGGAGCAGCCCTATCATTAGTCTTTCCGGCCGCTGGAATTGGTGGCGATCTTTAAGTGTTCGTTATTAGTACAGGGGTTTCTTTTTTAGAAATCTTCAGACCTTAATCCAGATGGATCGAATTCCTCATTATCATTATCCGATGGCACGTTTGGCTTCCGCTGTTTTGGGGGAGTATTGGAACTTTGGTTCGGTCTTGCCATTTGTGCTGGAATGTCATCATGCGGCTTTGGCTCCGGCATGAATGGCTTCGGGTTGCGAGAGAAATTCAACGGAACCATCGGAACAGGATCGACAACGTCACCGAGTGGAGCAACGGAGCGTGCTCCTGGGCTATCCGGCATCTCGATTGGGATCTCAGCAGCGACGTCTTCCTCGATTGGATCTTCAGTGGCAGGGATGAACATCTTTTTCGGTTTCTTCACTGCCTTCTTACGCTTCATAACTGGAGCGTTGACTGGGACAGGCTTGAATGCCGGGAGCTCGTCTGTCAAGTCAGTCATGGTTCCTGTAGAAATATTATTTTGATTCTGCCGAATAACTTGTTCACGTACCAACATCCTTGGTGGATGGTTTTTCCGGCATCACATGGATGATCTCCTTGGTGTGAAATCCGTAGACCGACTCGTGCTTCTCAGGAACAGTGATAAAAACTGAATTTTTAAATGAGGATGATCCAGTGGTTTAGGGTGACATACCAGGTTCCGGTTGAACAGCTGGTGGAGGGAGAACGACGACATCCGACTTCTCAACATCATAATCCATTTTGCTGGATGGAAGAGGTAGAGGGATCGGGGCCACGAGGGGGCGACTGGGGAGGATTGGATCCCGGACAATGAAAAAGAAGAAGTTACTACGAAGTTATTATTAGGTGATCCTGTTCAGGGAAGTCTCTGCGACTAATTAGAATTGTACATTTTTAAAACAAAATCTGGGCTTTCAGATGTCTGGGCTATCGAAACCTTTCCAAACTTTCAATACGACATTTTTCTATGTGCTTGCCTTTTCAGCGGCGTCATAACGCCCGATTGTATCAGAAATAGGTATCAAATATCAATAACCATTTTCATGTTTCCAGTAACCCTAAGATTATTCCCACCATTATCACCATCACCTGAAACCTTGCTCCCAATAACTTACACTTGTTCCTTCTTCCTCGGTGAACAGAACATGCACGCGTGCATACAACAGTGGCAAACACAACAGCACAGGAAAATGCCAAGCAGAATTCCCAACAATGCCAACATTGCCCTCCAGTCGACGCACATTCCGAAAATCTTCCATTGATGCTTCAAACATCCCGTTCGCTCCGAACAAGAACCCGCTGGGGCTTGGGTAGTTGTTGTTGAAGTTGCGGAGCCATTGGAAGGACATTGACATTTTGCAGGAGTTGTTGAAAGAGTGGTAACCTGGGAGACTGATCCGGGTACACCACCTCCGCCGCTTCCAGATTTTGTAGTACCAGTCGTTCCACTGCCTCCCGTGCTTCCCGTGCTACCACTGCTAGTTGACGATTGAACAACCAGCGAGGTGGTGGAAATCGAAGAAGTTCCACCTGCCGTCGATGACGAATAGGATGTGGATTGCGTGGTGGGTGACGTTGAGGAGACGTTGGCGCTGGTGGAGGAAATCGCAGTTGTTGTCGAGAGCATTGTGGTTGTTGACGAGCAGTTGGCCATTATGCTACAGTAGTCTTGCTTCTCCAATGCTAAAGTTTCGAAGGTAACCATTTTTTTCATTTGAGAGTTTCTTACGTCGATCGCAAAGAACGTTCGCAGCAATTGAGCAAGAGTCGAAGACAAGGGCGCTGGACGTGGATTTGATGTAAGTGCACGTGGAGTTTGATGTTGGTGTCTAGAATTACAGTAGGTATGGTTCTACATTCGAAATTTCCATACATTTACGATCAACCCAGTTGTATTAGCAATTATACCGTAGAATCCATTCTCTTGGCACATTGCTCCGATCACTGGGATTTCCGTATTTCCAGCCACGATTCCAGTCAATACTGGCAAACTCGACTCCTTCTGAGCGAAGCTCACGATTGAGACGTAGTTAGAATCCGATGGATGTCCCAAATGTCCCCCGACCGCCACACAAGAGTCGTCGGCGGCTCCCCAAGTGGATCCGGTTCTTGATTCAACTTGCCAGCAGTGCTCTTGATCACTTCCATCAAGAGTTATTCCGGCGCACGGGCAGGTTGCCTCAATCGCTGCAAATTCGATTTTCGGCTTTGATGAACAGCTGTTCTCGGGGTGTTAGATTTGAATTTAGAAGTGGTAGGAGAGTAAAGATTTCGGAGATGTCAAATGTCTAGACCAGATTCTTATGCACCATTTTTGATTTGGATGTGTGATCAGAGTTTGTTGATCTATTGTTAAACTTGGAACGGTCTCACTGAAACAGAGACAACCTCATTTTGAGAACTTAAGTAAGATGTTTGACTTTTATTCTTTGTTATTCCAGACAATTCTTTTCTCATTTTCAAAATACCTCAAGTTTGAAAATTAGCTACCGAAAAAAGTTGTCTGAGAAAACCCGAGTCACCGACTTGATAACAAGTTCATTCCCACACTAAACCTGAAATTTCAAGACTTTGAAAAATTCGAGACTCCATGGGAACATAATTCAGTTCAAATCACACATATCAGTCACACGTGGACTTTTACTTTGAAATGATATGAAGCAAAAACTTTCTTCCGGCCATTATCAAAACGAAAACAATTTTGTCGGTGGTGTGCTGTTTGTATTAAAAATTGGCCAAAGTGGATTGGATCACAATTCTGCCGCCAAACCACTTTCCACGCTCGCACGCGCGTCTCCACCCTCAATCTTAAATGAGCCACCCCACCTGACTTCACTCTTTTCGCTTACTCTCTGTTTTCTTCTTTCTCTGACTATGAATCTTTCTGTGGTCGGAGAGTAGTTTTTTTCTTTGATTAAATACAACCAGGTGAGGCAAAAACCGAATTCTAGGATTCCTGCTTCTCAAGCTTTTCGACTCGGGATTTCAAAACATTTCCGAAAGATTTGACTTTTTCTTGCAATTTCTTGTGGTCCATTTGTTTTCAGCTATTATGTAGTCACCCCTACCGTAATCTCTAGACACCCCATATATTTTTAATCAACATCATAACTTTTCAATCAAATGTAATGGCTTTCTGTATCTCCCTTTATCATACAATATTTGACACTAAAGTTCTCAGAGTCTATCCAAAATGTGACTTTATCACATTTTCATTGGTTCAGGTTTATGTACCAGGAAATATTTTTCCCGGGTTACGGTAGAGAGTCAACAGGTGAAAAAGTATTTTCTAGTGAAAATCTATCGGATTTTCTATTCTGTGATCATAAATAACTAAGAGGAAAAGTCACGCCCACTGGAAATGAATGCATGGGAAAGTTGGAAAAATCAAAGGCAGACGTTCTCCATGGTTCCCACGATGCACATGTTTCAGGTTGTATGTGTTTTTTCTTTGACTTTTGAAGATGTAAAAGTTTTGAGGAAGTTCAATTTTCAAAAACTCCATTTGACCACTAAAAATGAATCATGTGATCTTCTCATCTTTCTCGGGGACTCCTAGCAACCCGCCGAAGAATTGTTTAGGATACAAAAAAAGTGACTGAAGTCTGTCTGGTGCTTTTCGCTGTTGTGTTTTTTGTTCAACTACCGTAGTCCTAGGCTCATGTTTGTCAAAAGATTGGAACAAAAACATCGAAAAGCATTTAGAAACCACTTTTCTACAACCGACCCACGTCAGTAGTCAGACGAATTGTGTGCGTCCGTTTTCGCTTAAATCGAATTTCATTTTCTTTGACGCTTTTCTAACAGCGAGCCCGCCAGGGACTAGGTGTGCGTTCGGCGAGGGTAAGCAGATTTCGGCAGGTGTCTATTGGAAAACGACGGAATGAGATTTGAGGTGAAACGGGGTGGCTATTGATTTGGATTTTTCTTGGATATTTTCTGGTCGAATTTTGTAAATCTTCTAGTCACAGTATTTTAGGGAAACGTTTAAATCGTATTGAAGTTTCAAGATTTCTTCCTAAAACTCAGTCAGGAAAACTAAGCAAATAATTCATTAATGGACGATCAGCTCTAGGGATTGTTCAGGATGGGTTCGGACCGATCGAAATGAAACCTATGTATTTTAAGATCACGTGACAAAAGCTACCAAAAAACAGTTTTCTGGAAAAGGAACACAAGCCCAAAAACAGTTGACTTGGCTCTCTGGACTCCTTGGAAAAATTCGAAAAAAAGTTTTTGGTAGCTCTTGTCATGTGCTCTGAATATGTAAAAGTTTCGTTTCGGTTGACCCCTCCGACACATTCCCTTGTTGGACTTCTGTGAAAACTTCAGTTCTTTGTGATTTTCAAAACTAGAACTTTATAGTAATCAACACATCCACGTCAGAATGAACCGTAATATTTTCTTCTATACCAGAGAAAATTGTGAAGGTACCATACTTTCTGAAGTCTCAGTATGAGCTTCTCAAATTCGCAGTAGGCAAAACAGCTTACCAAAGCTTATACCGTGACTTCTGAATGTGGAGATGAGTTTAAAAGCTGTGAGCACGCGCTTCAACATCTTCTCTTTTCAATGGTACCAATCAGATATCAAAGTGGTATCCTCCGCGCAAACCATTCCCCAATTGTTCTCCTCCACATAATCCCTCTTTACCACCTCAATCGATTCCTTCACATCCCCCTATTCCTTCTAATCTCTCTACCAGAACACACTCACGCTCAGCTCCACCTTTCACCCACTGTTATCTCCTTATCTAACCGCCTGCCGAAGCCCCGCCTCCTTTTATCTAGGTTTTCCGCGCTTTTAGCCCAGTCTTATTCGCTCGCCAATTCCAATTATCCAAACCAGGTCTCACCTACCACTCTCTTCTCCTTGTTTTCTCAACCTTTAAGGTCTATTCAGTTTCAAGGTGAGTTATCCAGCAGAGGGAATTAGAGTTAGAGATGTCTTACGACAAGTAAGATGCTACAATTATGAGAATGATTTTGTAAAAAAGTACAACCAGAGAGACTTGTGTCTGTCTTTTGGTGGATGTTCAAAATTATGCGATTATTTCTTAAGTTAGCTGATTTGTCCGTTGATCATCGAACTCTTACTACCCTATTTGATGATGTTATAGGTAGGTTACGGAAATATTTTAGACATCATCTGATAGCTAACATTCTGTACTTTTTAATGATCAATTGTGCCTTCCCATCCCACCCTCCTATCAAACCTGAAAGCCCGGAACTAACCTCGAAAAATGAAAAGAAACAAGAAGAGCATCAAAATGCGCATCCTGTAGGCTCGATTTCGATGTCGAATGAGGGAATTCGGGAGGCCGAGCGCGCGGCGGTATCCTAGCGTCACCTGGCGACGCTTGACATTTTTCGATGTGGACTCATCCACGGGACACGCCGCATCCCGCCTAATGTTGTGGAATATCGGAGAATACGAAAAAAAGAAAAAAAAACGAAAACAAAGAAAAATCGCTATGGAGATTGTAGCCACCTTGTGCGCGCGCGATGTTTTATGACGTGAGATTGGGAATGGATTGTTTCAATCAATAGAACTGTGAAGATGAAGAATTAGGAAAATGGGTTCCCTGTGTCCTACTGTAATTACTTGGCCTTCGGAGGAATAGAAAATGTGAGAATCTTGATCAAAGAGTATGTGTCTAGGCTCTGAGAAATGTTGTCCGGTGCTCATCAGTGAGTATCTACTTTTTGTCAATGGTTGAAGGATACGGGTTTGACCAACTTGTTGCTTGAAACTCTAATGCTACAAGTTGGTACCAGTTTCAGAAAACGTGAAAAAGCGTTTCAAAGTTTCTCTGTCCAATGGTAGCTCTCACGTATTGGTATAATACCTGCTGGTTCCCGTCATTTCCTTGTAAGCAGACTTGCTCGGAATCACAAACCGGATATTTCAATTTTTCGATGCTTTCGGACTGAAAATTTCAAGATATATTTTTTCCCAAAAAGTTTTTCAGATCGCAAAGGTTTCTAATTGTTTTTTTGGAGAACATCAGAGAATCGAGAAAAATTCTACAGAACGTTACTTATGTTTTTGTACTTTTTCAAGCGTTCAAGGATTTCGGATGTTATGAGACAAACATAGAAAATGTTCCGATTTTTCGAAAAGCAATTCAAAACACATTTAGACATTTTGGATCGGTCATTATTTCCGTCATTCAGAGCTCCAGTAGGATTTTGTTGTCTTGAACATCCTTCATTCTTCAGTTTAGGATATTATCGTTGTCCTGTGTTTAATCTATCAGAAATCGTTGTCTGATATGATAGTTTTCCTTTTCCCTTTTCCAGAATTCAATCTAAGCATTCATACATTTTTCCGTAGTATTCTGATTTTCTCTCGATTGTCCCTCTCTCTCTTCTCTTCCACCTCTCCGTGCTCTCTGACTCTTTGTTTTCGTATTTTGCGCCTTCTCATAACAATTATTACTTCTCATTTTTCAGGTGTGCTAGCCTTCTAATGCTGATTTGAAAAATGGGTGCTGGAGCAGCTGGTTTACGGGGATCGCGTCTCTCGCCAGAGGTTTGAGATTTCAGATTGGTTTTTTTTGGAATGGGATGTTTTCCAGGAGCGCGCGAACAGCTCGAAATCCCGAGCCATCGACAGAGCATTGTCCAAGGATCACACGGATGACTTGAACCGGTTCAAGATTCTCTTGCTGGGTACCGCGGAGAGTGGAAAGAGCACCATTTTCAGACAGATGCGGTGACTGACTGGATTTCGTCCCGCACTTTTCTCATACTACTGGGTTTTCAGAGTTCTCCACTTGGATGGATACGCCAAAGAAGATGCTCTTGAGTATCTCTCAATCATCCACTCAAACTGCATGGAGGCCCTAACTCAGCTTGTCAACGCGTGCTCCGCCTTCTCCATCATTCATGACATTACCGTTCAAGTTGGCAGAACTTCTTGAAAATTGGAAACAGTGTTCATTTTTTAGGAGGATGTCGACAGATTCGAAGATTTCAAGCGGAAGCTTCGTGACCCGGAGGGTCTGGTGATTCCAGTGGTGATCGGAAGATGCATGGATCGAGTGTGGCAGAGCTCCAGTATGCAGAACTGCTACGAAAGCAGACGCTTCCGATTCGCTCTACTGGACAGTGCCAAATAGTGAGATCTTACGCAGAACTTGAAGCCTAACTCTGACTTTTTTTTAGCTTCATGGATAACATCGTCCGACTCACGGAGGACAACTATGTCCCAACTATTCAGGACATTGTTCACTGCCGTATCTCGACCACGGGAATCAATGAGATCGCGTTCAATCACAAAAAGATGGACTTCAAGTGGGTTGCCTAAATTAATAGTTTCTGATTTCTGACTGACTTTCAGAATGGTTGACGTCGGTGGTCAGCGGAGCGAGCGTCGGAAATGGATTCACTGCTTCGACAACGTCGACATGATACTCTTCATCGTCTCGATGAGCGACTACGATCAGTTGGACCCGGAAGACCACAAATTCGTGAGTGATTCAGTCAGATCAATTTGTATTCAATCTGATCTCTTTCAGAATCGCATGAAGCAAAGCTACGAAATCTTCAAAACAATCGTCCATTCTGACTTGTTCCGTCACGCGTCCATTGTTCTGTTCTTGAACAAGTACGACGTTTTCGTCGAGAAATTGAAGACGTCGCCTCTGCGGAGATGCTTCAAAAACTATGAAGGTGAAGAGGTGAATGCGGGAATCTAATGATAAGGTTGATATAGGCGACAACTCTGAGGAAAGTGCTCGTGACTTCATCAAAAAACTCTTCCGTCGATGCATCACCGATCGTCATAAGTTCTTCGTCTTCGAGACCACCGCCACGGATACTGGGAACATTGACCTGGTATACTGATCTATTCCAGTGCCTAGCTGAAATTGGATTTTTAGGTTTTCGGATCCGCCGTCGCGCACATCGTCAACGAGAATCTCCGTTCTGCCGGCTTACACGAGTGATCGCTTCCGTCACTGCAGGAATAATCGCATCCTTGAGTCGAAACTCAATATCTACCGTTTCCAGTCTTGATCCCCCAGTCCCCAGTGGTTCCTTTCCGTGCCGTTCAATTTCAATTTTCAGAACCCATACTATTTCTGTTCTCAGAAAAATTCGAAGCAACATTTTGATTCTAAAAACAAAAAATGACATCTCATTCTCTCATGCAATGTATGAAAACCAAAAAAAAAAAACCCCTAGCCTTCTTTTTCATTCCTGCTAGTCCCTTTCCGGTATCCCCTTTCCTTTTTTTTGGATGTATAATTATTTTCTCTCCATCATCCGTTCTTTTCTTTCTTCCTTTCTTCGCCCCTCTCCACACCACACCAAAAAAGGATCCGTGAGTTTTTCCGTTTTGACTGAATAAATTCGCACTTTCCTTTCTTCGTCCCCACCCGTCAAAAAGGAGCCGGATCCAACTTGAATTACACGGAGCCGGTGACTGACAAACGGATCTTGGGAAGAAGTGGCGGTGAATTGTACAAGGTTTTCGGAGGAGATCCGTTTGGAAAGCAAATTGCTACCTGAATGGGAGATGTGGAGCTGTCAAGGAGAGTTGAAAATTAGTGCTTGGATTGGATTGAAGGAGGAACTTGGATACGGATAGTGAACTGAAAAAGAGAGAACTATCTGTGAAACAGAGATAAGCGGAATACAAAATTCCAAGGTCCGGAAAAAGGATTAACGACAGATCAGAAAAAAATCATTTCCTGGAGAAAGAAGAAGGAAGACAGTGGAGGAATCAGTAACCGATGAGAGAAAATGTTGTATGTTTTGTTTATATTGTGAGCCACTGGAAGGCATTGAAATTTGCAATCAAGAAATATAACTTTGATCTCCTGCAATCTCGTGATCATCAGTTGTTAGTACTGATATCTTGTTTCGAGAAATAATATGGAATTTTAGTACTGGAATTGTAGAAGACGTGAAAAACTGCTGAAAAATGTTTCAATGACATCTGACCCAATACGTATTTTTAAACGTTACGATGGAAATCTTGAATTAAAATTTTGCGCATCTTTCGCCGGGTGGGTTCTAGTCAGCTAACAATGTTGTTTACTATCGACAGAATTCTCCCAGAATAATTATAAATATATTCTCCTAGAAAGCTCCCAGTTAATTTTACCGCTTACTGTCGTTTTATGATAGCTTCAATATAACCCATCTCATTCCCATCTCTTTTAGTGGGATTGGTATACCCAAGTTATTGCGGATTTATGACCCATACCAATAGTGGTGGGTATTTTCGTTGTGATGCCACACACAATTTTTTTTATATATCGGAATATAGAATAAGGGCCACGTCACCACTCCTTCTATTATTCGCCTTTTCCGGCTCCGGGAACGGATACGGAGAAAACGAAGAGTTCCGTCTGTACCCAACAATTTCATTTTACAACAGGACTCACTGACAAAATAATTGGGCTTGCTTTTTGGGAAGAGAGGACTCGTCTTGGTATGGACGGACCGCGTTTTCTCAAGAAAAATACTTTCTTTGTTTGGGAGGGGCTCCCTCCTCCCCTTGAATTTTCATCTCACTCTTCTTATTCGCTTCCCACCGTATCGTGAAATTGCACGTTTTGTCAGGCGGCGCGCGGCTCAACGGCGAGCCGGATTCAAGGCGTTAGAATCTTGATTTATCGTCGTAAAGTGTGCCAAGTGTCAGATTAAGAGAAAAAAAAAGTGAATCCGGATTCAGTGGAGTGAGCGATTGACGGAGGCAGGATACTGTAATTGGATGTAGGGCGGGACGAAAGGGGTGGGCACATCCTTTTTTTCCTGTTTTTGGGAGGACTTTTCCATTTTCAGGATCTTGTCAGTATTCAACGCTTCATTCACGAGATATAGCGCACAAACAGCAGCAGGATAAACAAAGGTTAGTTTTTTTTTTCAAGTTTCTCTGGGGTAGCTGGTATCTATAAAAATTATGTAACCAGTAGTTCATTCGAAGGGCCGTGTTGAACATTTACTCGTAGTCGGAATCGAAGTAAAATCGACAATGCAGATTCAGAATCTAAAATCTTAATCGGCTGACTGCTGATGTGACTTTATTTATAAGTTTCCCCACAGCTTGGATGTGTTACGTGAAATAAGATACAAGAAGATTGCATAGTTCTTGGGACGTACTTTTTTCATAGTCGGGGTCAGGGTGAAGTTGACTCTGAAAATCCAGAATCAGAAATTGTGAGTCATGAGAGAACATTGTGAGGTATAATTCATCTCACACGAGCGTTCACTCAACTTCCGTTTCAAAATCAGTCTGCAGGGTCGATTTCTTTTTGACCCAAGTTACGACAAAAAGTTCAACCTGACCTTTGAGAATTGAAAAAAGTTGAAAAATTGAATCTTGATTTTTTTTTTGAAAAGATCAGGTTAGAGTGCACTCAAAAACATCAGGGACAATAAACAAACAAGAATATCTGGAAGCGAAGGTTCTACAACTTCAGACTACTCTGATAGCCCTCAAAGTACAGATTTCTTGATCTACCACAAAACCTCCTCGAAAACCTCCTAAACTATTCTCCGCTGCCTTCAACTGACCTTTCTCTGATCTACTCAACAAATTCATCAATTCTTCAGACTATTCATATTCGTTCTCGTCTCCCATTCACCCAGTGTATCCCATCCCAAAAATTGCGGACCGGAAATGTGAAAAGAGAACGAAAAAGAGGGGCGAGCGCGGGGCAGTGAAGCGTTACAGAACTTTTCAAGTTGATGGAATGTTTCAATATGAGTGAACGAGGTGGTCCCAAAACTCCTACTCCTCAATTCGTCCTTACTCTTCTTCATCTTCTAGTGCTTCTTTTTCTTCTTCTTCTTCTTCTTCTTTTTTCACTGTGAGTCTCAAAAAGAATGTGAAAGAGAGGGGGCACACACACACTCTCCCACAAAACTATACCGCCTTTTGACTGAGTGACAAGTCAAGAGTAGCCATCTCAGTAGAAGTCCTTTCCCCCCACCCATCCATCCACCGGACTCCTCCCTGTCCAGACGTTTTGTTCCCCCCTCGCCTTCTTCGAGCACTCATTTTTGTCCATTCCCTTTTCTGTTGTTGGTGGTGGTGGTGGCTGCGTGTGTCGGCTAAAAAATGTATCTTCGGAATGGCCATTCCATGTAGACATTCCGAGGCGGCCATTTATCAGAGGCCGTTAAAATGTGTTTCAATGCATACTCAAATAATGCGCTTTTTTCGTTTTGGAGCTCCATCGCCTTCTTCCTATTCTTTTTGGTCACTTTTTGTTCCGCTTTTTCCCGCCGACTATCCAAACTCCCGAAAATTTCAAACTTCCTTCATTCATTCATCTTGAAAACTTTCAAATTCATTGCATGAATAATTCGCTTCTTTTGTTTTCACGTCAGAGGACATGATGAGCAAGGACGAATATAGTACATCGAAGTTTTGAATTTTAAATTCCGCCATCCCCCCTTCAGAATAGGAATTCGACGATTCCCCCACCGCCCACAGTCTCCTCCTCCACTTCTCTTCCGTTTTTTTCCAGTTTTCCCACCACATTTTTCGTCCCTTGAATCTTGATAATCTGACGTACTATGTCACGAAAGATCACATTTCAACTTCGAGCACATACACACAGGGGTGTCCCATGTCGTTTCTCATCTACCCTCTCTTCTTTCCATTCGATTCCAAAGCTCACAGAAGGGTCGGAAGGAAGGAAGGACAAGTCGGACCAGTGTGCTGTTCTTAACGATTACAGTATATTAATGCGTTTTTGAGCCTTTTGAGAAAAAAGGGTGGGGAGGAGTTCTATGGTTGTGAAAAAGGGTAGATTGGATTCTAACCTCTTTACAGTACTGGTACTAGTAGCCCTTGCAGAAATCGCTAAAATAGACCACGCCCACCTAAAAAAATCAGTAATTTCTTGGATTTGAGGACGTTCTGAGGCCCACAATAAGGACAGTAACCAGCAAGGAAACTTACTAAAAAATGTTGTGTAAGTCACCAGGACACTTTTGTTGGTGATAGGTACCAATGGAAAGAAAAAAGTTTCGAAACTTATTCTCGGAGTTTTGAATCTGCGATAGACCTTCAGAAGTCGAGAGAATGAGCTTTTGAAATTTGGGTTTTCGGCGCAGTATCTTGATACAGAAAGCATCAGAAGCTCATAACTCGATTTACGGAGGTCAATAGTAGGGTTCAAAAACTCGAGCCAGTGTTTTTTGTTTCTCCAATGGTGTCCATCACATACTGAGGTACCATGTCGAGGTTCACAACAATCCCCAGTAAGAAGACACCACAAATCACATTCCAACTGTTCTAGTCGGAATTTCTGTCATTCGCTGTCGAGACCATCACAACGTACTAGAAGAGCTCATCCGAGTCGTCTTCACGAAATTTGGACGCTCTTCTTTTTCTTCCACAAAGTAGCTCGGCTCTATGTAGTCTTTGCCGCAAGAGAGAGCATCTCGTCAATTCGCCCCTTGGGGACACTTTTCGATAACTGAATCCGCTTCTTTTCTATTGTGGTGCGACGACGACGACGCGGCCGTCGACGCAACACAACGAAACATTCCGAGAGAGAGAGAGAGAGAGGACCTCCGAAAAGTTTTGAAATGAAGAGAAAATTAATTTAGAGCAGGTTTTTACTGTAGTCCTGGTAGGAGTCGTCCACTACCCGAGTGATTCTAACTATTGTCTCTCCGAGTCTTGGCCGGAATCCTTGAGTGAGTTGTTTAACTTTTACAAGTTTTCTTCGGATGTTCCAAAAAAGAAAACTCAGTCGAGCATGAAAGTTTTTGGAAGGGGTTCGAAAGAGGGTTTTTTTCCAAAAGAAGATTTTTAGATTTTTCTCAAGCCTCTAGACGAGACACACTTGAGAATTCAGGGTCCTTTCGAGATAAGTATAAGTTTCACATGATGTTCTTCAGTTGACGTAGGGGCTAGACTAGAAGTGAAAAATAGACTTTTTTGAGATGCTTCACTAGAAATAAATCATCACCAACGTAAGTTTTAAAGAAGTATATATAGTGTAAGCTTTTTCTGAATTGTTGATACCTAGAACTGCTTCAGTTGTACATCTCTCACATAAGCTGGATCCAGGTGAAATCAACCCCACAGATTCATATCTGTAAAAAAAATATGCGGAATGCTGCGCAAGTCAAGTTATACAATCTCGCAAAGTTGTTCCTAAAGGTAACGGCCAGTTCGCTTGAAATGGAATAAAAGGACGATTCACAAAATTTCATCAATGTTCAGTTCAGATTCTGAATCTGTTGTTAATTTTACCCTGTTTCAGATTATGTGTCAATTTTCAACTGAGGAATCTCATTTCTTAAGATTTTCACAGAAAAAAATGGGATAAAACTTTAGAACGTTTGAATCGTGTTCAACTCATTTTCTGTTTACCATTCTTCAGGAAAATTTCTGAATCCAATGTTTCCAGATTTGAGCATTCACGAAGTTGCGGAGTGCGACATTTTCCTTTCATCCGTAGTCAGCAGAGTACAGTTCATTTCTTTGCACTCCGATCAAGTTGAATCGTCTTAATTTTGGATTCCAGCAAACTTCCATCTTTGGAAATCCTATCAAAACGATTTCATTGTACCAAATCCGTCATTTAAGCGGAATCCTCAGAAAATGACTTCAGAATTCTCGCCCACCGCTCTTTTCTCATTTAGCACAATGAAATCACATCAAACGCGTCCTCCCGGCGGGCTCTTTCTTTCTTTCCTTCAAATACGTCCTTCCAATCAGTCACCGCGAGACCTACTGACTGGTCCTTCTTCGTTCAAAATGCAAATTCTGGGCTGGTGCCGGCGGTCTGAGCCGATAGAGAGAGAGAAGAGAGAAGAAGTCCTTCCCACATCCTTTCGGCCCTCCTCGAGCGCTGCCCCCCTCTCCCGGATGGGGCGGGACCTTCTGTCCTTATTTTGAACTCCTCTCTTCTTGGTGACCCCCTTGCTCTATTCCGGCTAGTTGCACTTTTTTGCGGGGGTATGAGTAACATCTGGGATACTCCATTGTTGCATATTTTGTGAAGAGGTCGATCAACTATTCTGATATTTTTCGATCTTCCCTATTTCTCATTTTGGATCCTACGCCTGAATTGGAAAATGTACTTCTGCTGCTTACAAATTCCAAATATCCTATTCTAGCATAGTTTTTATTTCTATCAGTTTTTTTTTCATTCCCCTCCACCACAAACTTTCGCTGAATTTCTCACCAACCATAGCAAGACGAGAGGGTCCCTTCTTTTTGTTTTCCAGGATATCAGAGCTCTTTATTTTTGAAATTGCTAGAAAGCTTTGTGTGTGAGTGTATATGTGTGAAGAAGAGAACCGGGGGTGAAGAAAACGGAATAAAAAAGCGCAGAGGAGCGTGAGCAAAGTGGTTAGTAAAGTGGTTATTTATCTCTCTGAGACTTTTTTTTTCGCGGTTTCTCCAAAGACGGCGGTGGAACCTTTCGTCTTCACACCCCCTTCTATTCATTTTATGAGCGCTTTCAACTTTATTACGAAATTGCTCTGCGGTAAGACGTGAAGGTCCCCAGCCCAGGAATCAAATCGAGACGTGGAGCAGGGCACGGCGAGGAAATCTCATAAATCACTGCTTTTATTGGAATAACTAACCTACTCCGAGGAGAGGGGACCTCTCACTCTCTTCTTCTTTTACCACTCTTTCATCATCTTCTTCACACCCCTTTTATCCAATCCATTTAACACTTCGGAGAGCAGTTCCTCCAAAAACTGAGTGACGGCTCAGATAACGCGACAGCAGCAGGTGCTTCCTTCGTTTTTTTTCGAGCTCTAGTATTTTAAATCAGTAAGAGAGAAAGAGAGGGAGAAAAAAGAAAAAAAAGGATGATCTAATGATAAACCGCAGATTGATGAGTTGTTGGGAAAACCAAATGTTGTTTTTGAACGTTCAATAGGTTGTGTTTGAAGTCTGTTAGATTTTGAGAAAAAGTAATGGGTTCGTGTGTTTGTGGATCCTAGGGTTGGAAGGTCGAAGGTATTACTTGAAACAATCTCATTTTTCGAAACTGAGATCCAAAGATTCTTTGTGAGCTGGATTGACTATCCCGTCTAGCATATTATCCAGTTATGTAATGATGAGAATCGAGAATTCTGGATTTCTGAAATCTTTGATAGTGATCAGAACTTTTCGCAGACGAATATTGACTAGTGTTGTAACTTCGATAGCTCACACCTTGAATCAAGGGAGCAAGTTGCAGATCTTCGCTTTCAAATAATTTCAAAATGTTTTCGAATTGCAGAATCTACAGGGTCGATTTTCCCTGAATTCGGACTATCAGATGAAGTTTAACTGGGTGTAAATGCTTGAAAAATTATTACTGGTAATAATTTTTTTCTAATTCCTTCTACTTTTCATTACAGAGCTGTACGAATATTTACAGTACCATATACACCTAAAACTTTTCTATTTCAATCAAAGGTTCCCCACATGCCTTGACATTGCAAACCTTATGTAATTTCCGTCGAAATTTCATAGGAGTGTATTCTCCCCAACCTCTTTGTTCAACGTTCCAACTTAAGTGCCATAGGCACACCCGAACTCACATCATATAGCATTCAAGTCAATGCTGATCGAGTTAAGTTATGTTACGCCAATCCGATTTCTCTTCCACGACCTCTTCCATATTCTGCATCCGGTCGCACTCCATTAACGCGCACACCTCGGGCGTGGAACGCATTTCGTTCTGCTCTAGAGTCTCCCACACCGTTTATTCTTTTAAGGAGCAGCTGAAGAAAAGGAAGAGCAGTTCAAAACTTCCATTACCTTTTTGCCTTCCCTTTCCCATCCTCCCATCCATTTTCGTTCCTCTCCTTTCTTATTTCTGCCCCCCGTTTTCTTTTCCATGCCCATTTTTCGTTGACTTTTTTCCTTCTATTTCTAGCAGTTTTTGCCTCCTCTCTTCCGTACCCTTTTTCTACTTTTCTATACGATGAATCAAGTTTCGAGACTGCAAAGTAGTGAGGAGCCTCCCTCCCAACCAGAAGAAGTTCAACGAAGTTTAGGAGGCTAACCCTCATTTCAAATCAAGTTACGTGGAGCCGTGTCTTTTGTTGTGCTCTGCTGCTGTGCTGAACCTTTTCTTCTCGTCAATAGAGGAGCCGTTTTTCTTTTTCACCATCAATCGTTTTGGACTTTTTCTTGATTTTTGAGTACTTTCGTAAAGTGCATAATACTTATTTCATTGCAGGACTTGGTCAAGGATTCTGAAGGATTGAGGTGGGAGCAACAGGTGGGGCGATTCCAGTGATACTGTAGGTTCTTCTATTGAGGTTTCAAGAAAATTTCCAGACTGTTCCATAATTTCGAAGTGGACTTCTGGATTTAACGTCCTAGATTTCCAAAGTCGGAGTTTCGGAGAAGAATGTCAAAATTTTTCAGTTCGAAGTTCGAAAGTTCTCCATTGCAAGACAATACATTTTCGGTTTTCGGAAAAACTTTAAAAATTTCCCATATTTCAAATTTTTTAAATTTTCAAAGCTTCAATTTTAAATTTATCAAAAGCGGAGATCTCACTCTGAAAATTTACTGAACCATACGACATACATTGCAGGTTTTCTCCTAAGTTTTGGAACAGTTTTGGAACTGTTCCACAGTTTTTCTCGTTTCATTTAGTATTGTACCATATGCTTTGGAGCATTCTCA
>LR543414.1:116063-152630 GCA_900536305.3 Caenorhabditis sp. 40 LS-2015 | reverse complement strand
CCCCCCCCCCCCCCCCCTTTCTTTTTCCTTGCTAGCCCTACCCTTTTTTACTTGTTTTCTCATTTCGCTAGATCCAGGATGTGCGTGTGTGAGCTCAGGTCCTAATTGGATTAGGTTTTCAAGGTCGTGTACTATAACAGTACTCGATAGATTTATAGTCAGTTCCCGAGTTTTGAGACGGAGACTAGAAAAATATGAAGAATAAAAACTGCGCAGAAAAGTGTATGACAAGTGTGATACGTCACTTTCTCAAAGTTGAGAAGGGAGGAGAAAAAAATGTTGAACAATTTTATTTTTTCGTTGTCTTTCTTTCTCCTCGTTTTTATTTTGCTCATCCCTGTCCTACTAGTAGTCCCCCTTCCCGAAAACTCAAGACGACACGCATATTGGCTGTGTGGAATGATCTTCATTCCCAGAGGAGATATGCCAACCTACATTGCATTTCTATAGAGCCCTCCCTATAGCATGATGAATTGTTTCTCAAGGACCTACAAAGTTTCGGGTGCCCATTGAGCAACTGGTTGTTCTTGGAAAAGATTTATATCGAGCTTTGGAACTTTTGAAGTTTGTTCCATGGAAAATTTCGAGTTAGTCAGCCTTCTTCGCAAAACTTATGAAAACCGACACCTAGAGGATTTTTCCTTCTCGTCTCCTATTCCTTTGCTCCACTTCCCTCCGAGTAGAAGGTGTTATAAAAAAGTGCACATTTCCCAGCCCCGCTCCCATCATCCCGGCCATTCATTCATTCATTTCCTGACGTATTTTCTGTTATCTTGTTGCTGCTGTTTTCTAATCTTTCACCCGCCAGCCGCCAGCGGATCTGATGAAAGTTGGGGAGGGCCCCCCTCTTCCTCCATTCAGTTTCGACGAGAACAAAAGACGGAAGAGAAAGAAAATAACGTAAGAATAGAAAATGGGAAGAAGGAAAAAAGTGAGAGAAAATCTCAATGAAAAACGCGAGGGGGTCCCCCTCTTCACTAATATTTTGATAGACACGTCTCGTCAAAATGTTCTCGGATTTCTGGAGTAACCACGTTTTGATTTATGGGTTTTTTTCGAGTTGCGAATCTGCTGTTCTCAACTATTTCGGAAAATCGTTCTTCATCTTTTGAAGCGAAAACATTGACCTCTGAAAGTTTTCATAGAATGTCACCTAACACAATTAGAATCCTAAATTTCGTTCTCCAGTTCAAATAACTTTCTCAGATAACCAGTTTTTCTGTGTAGTTTTTGAACCCGTCTTTTTAATCTCACTCCTATTCCGGATCAGACTATAGTGTATATTTGACTGATCATACAAAAAATATAGCTTCAAAAAGACGAGTACTCACTCTCTGACAAGTTTCGTACGAATCATAGAGTATTTTTATATGGGTACTCTGTTTCCCCATGGATACAACTTTACAGTTCCATTGTCGTAACTGCAACTTCAAGTGAAATTGAAGAAAAAACCATGTCACAGGTGCCCCAGTTCAACTAATAACCCAGAGTACGTTACCAACCTCCTCCCCATAAATTTTAAGTGCCACCCCAAGTGCTTTCAGTGGCATCAACTACACCAGCATTTGGTTTAAGTGAAAAAGCTAACGCTATTCAGTCGTTCCACCACTCGAATCTCTGAAACGAGCGGAGTCAGGAGGCCCACTAAAACACCTATCAAAACCGCTGAAGTCAGTCGAGATGGCAGACCTCACAGCATCTTCTTCCTATTTGTTCCTCCTCCTCATCCTTCACATACCAACACCAGCACTCGCCGATGCGATGCCATCTAACAGCTCACTCCAGTCAGTCTGCATCTAATTATGCATACTTTTTGTTAAGTTGTATGTGTATGTGTATGTGTATCCACCAGCTAACGTACAATTTGTAGTTTTACATAATCCTTGCTTTTTTTCTTCCTCAACATTCTCGTTTCTTTTCAAGGTCCGAATCAATTCTGTAGTTTGTGCAGAACGGCAAGGTAGTTCCGAGTGGCAGCAGAAACGAATGACGCTTCGATGTGACATCAATTGGAAATTCATCGAAATTGAATAACATATCAGAGGAGAAGGGGGCCTTTTTTCGTTTAATCGTTCTTAGGCGTCTATATATTTTCTAGGATGTTCAATTTTTCTGGGGAAGACCTAACTACGGTAGCGTTGAGTTTTGGTATGTGGGAGGAGACCTTCTATTTCCAATCGCTCTAATCAGTAGCCCCAATTGTTTGAAAAGCCTGAAAACTATTTTCCCCCTGAAACCTCACACTGACCTAGTCGTCTGTACATGTTCTGGGAAGCTGAGCTATGTGATTGATGGGTATCATTAAAAAGAAGAGGGTTTGGAGAACATTCTGTGAATCTAAAAATCTGTTGTCGACCTCCAGAAATCGTAAATGTTGTTGACCTCCAAAAATCGAGGTATGAGCTTCTGAAAATCTCATCTCAAGATCTGTCGGTCCTCGTAGTTTTGGTGGGATCTCGAATAAGGTTTGAGATATCTATTTTCTACGGTACTAGGGTCTCTTCTCATGATTCAAGACAGTTCGTCAGAATTTCGCTTCGTCCTCCTGAAGATTTACAGAAGCATTTTTTGGAAGCTATCAACTAGACTTTTTCAATCAACTGTAGTTTTTAAAGCCGTGAGCATAGGTGTTCATAATCTTCAGTCACATAGCCATATACATAGTGTCAAAGGATTCACGAAACTGACCCTTCAACCTGATCAGCCCACAAAGACTATCTGAAACAGCCGATAGACCTATCTCTTCCAAATTTCTCTAGAGTTTGCCTTTTGAAGTCATCCTTCATCCTGGCCATCGCCCGTCTCCGTTTTTTTTCAATGTCAAAGGATAGCAGACGAAGAAAAAACTCGCAGTGAGTGAAAACCAGAAAAAAGCGCAAGAAATCGAGAAACGAAGAGATAGGAAGAGAGTATGCAAAATTCCGCAACACGACACTTTAGAATCCTCCACGTCCAACCACCAGGTCCACTGGTCCCCCCCCCCCTCTCCTTCTCCCACTTTCAATCTAAACCAAAAACTTTTGTGTATGTATGTATGTGTGTGCTTCTTTATTCACTTCAAAAACTTTTTCTTCTTCCTTTTTTATTTCTTCTTTTTTGTGTGTGCATGCGTGTGTTGCTTTAATATAATGTGTAACTTCCTTTTCCCATTGTTAATGTGGACCATTTTCTTCAAAAAAAAAATTTTTTTTTGGAGTCTTCGAGTTTTTGCTTCTCTCTTACAAAATTTAGAGGACCACTTTGATTTTTCCCTCAAATTTTCAAATGGTCAGTTTTCATCTTTGGACAATTATGAGTAATGAATGAGAGACGAGGCTATTTTCGAAAATCGTATATATCTAATAGGTTTACTCCTATTTTTTTCCCTCTGATTAGTTAGTCTCAAGAGAGCGAGAAAGGGGAAAAAACGAATAAGAATTGTTTTGAGGTTGGTGGTTGAGGTTCAGGCTTGAGCACTCTTTATTTTTTTCTCAACATTTTACTTTTTCCTGCTTCTGATATATGGAGACAGAAAATTTTTAACTTTGATAGTTGGAAATGCTTTCAAAATTTGGATCAAGGTAACACCAACCCGGTAGATTCAGATTTTGCGATGAAATATTGCAAAATTTTCACGATTTTCGAGTTATGCTCTTGCAAAGTTGTCCTCCAGATAGAGATTTAGAGATTCCTTGACTCAGTTTTTTGTTGATAATCTGGGTCAATGGAAATGAGACCAATATATTCAGAATTTCAACTCAGAACTCGAATTCCGCGGACACTTTGCTGATTCGGGATATGACATCTAAAATTTTAGGGTCGACGCAGATCATAGGAAAAAAATTATTCTTGTTGTCACAAATTTGAGGCTTCCATTGTTGGCAGAGATTTTCTTGGCCTAGGTTTTTTTTTCAGAATCATTCCAGCATTAATAACAAAAAATCAGAAAATGAGAAAAAGATTCTTCAGAAATTGTGGAAAAAAAAGAGAGAAAGAAAAGAATGGAGAGAAAAGTCTGAAAAATTATGCATTCTTTATCGGTTTTCTTTCATTTCAATGCACACCACTAACTATGTATTCCGCCGTGTGCCGTGTTGTGTCTTCGTTATTTCATTCTTCATCTGGTTTCTTTTTAGTCATTCTTCATTTCCATCCAGATGCTTTTGTGCAAAAAAACGAAGGAAGAAGAAGAAGAAGAAGCATCACGTCATTCGTGGACACAAAAGGAGAAAGAAAAGGAGGGGACAGAAGGAAAAAAGGAAAGGGCCCTCTAGGATGCGAAATTCAGAAGGAAAATGAGAGAAGAGGAAGGAAAAATAGTGTGCCAATGTGATGCTTCTTCTTCTTCTTCTTCTTCATCTTTCTTTTTCTTACTCTGTGTGGCTGGTTTTTCGGGTATATGTATGTGAGTGTGTCTGTGTGTCTTCTATTTCCAACCAGACCTTCTTCTTCTTCTTTCTTCCCCGGCTTCTTTTTTTTTTCATCCCCGCTACTGCGCACGCTGCTAGGGGTCCCGGGACACTCTGCTTCTTCTTCTTCTCCTCGTCCTTCTTTCTGGCCATCAAATTTCGTGGAAGAAAACGCCAGGAGGACGAAGGAGAAGGCGGGGAAGAGAAGAGGAAGAGATGGAGAAAGAAATGTGCAGTAAGACAGAGCTCTTTTTCGTATGCATTTTTCGTGAAGCATGCTATTTTGCTGGATCCATGACCCCCACTATTATTAGGTGCCATTGGATTTTTTTTCCTTTTTTCTTCCAGACTCGAATTTCTAATCTAGCCCCTTATTTGATTGTTGGGAAATTATAGGGTCTCAGGTTGACGGGAAATTTTCAAGATTTTCTTTTTAGAGCTAATACCGTAACATAACCGGCAGGTCTGAAAAATTTGACGAGTTATTCAATCAAAAATTCTCAATACATATCGAGTCCACCTGAACTTTTGCTCTGGTCGAAAAAAAAGTTTTCTCATCTCCGCAATATTTTCTGAATAGGCTCTTAACTAGGATACAGAAAATACACCAAAGCGTCCTAGAACCAAATTTTGCTTGGATTTCTTGTGGAACGCCGGTTAGAATTTTTCCGTTGTCCCGCTCATCCCATCCCCATTGTCCTCCATTTTCCCTCCTCGACATTTTTTCCTTCCCGTTTTCCTAATGCATAATTAGAACGACCTGGGAGCTGCCATCCACAGACGTCGTCGTTCCATTCCATCCCCTATTTTGCTCCTATTCCCCGACACACCATGTCCTGGCAAGACGTGTTTTCAGTAGTTCCAGAACATCATTTAATTCCTTTCCCTTATTTTTGCTTTCTCTCCTACCGTAATTTTTGAATATCTAACTGAAAATCCTATTCTTTGGAATTGCAGATCGGCAAAAAGGCGCTACGAGCGCCACCAACGACATGACTTAGGATGAGTATGCTATTGTATTATTTCGCGAGTGCTGTCAAGTCAATACAGTTCCACGTCGACGATGACATCATTGACAAGCTCAACTACTACTACACCACCGCAATCATCACAGGTATCATTTTTCACCTCAAAAACCACACGAAGTTTGTTGTCTGAAACCAGCCTGAAATCATGAAAAACCAATCTGAAACCAACAGGTGTCGCTCTGAAAACCGAAAAAAGATGAAAGAGGCACCGAAAGCAACAAATAAATCTTCATGAATTAGTACCCATTAACCACGGATTCACCCCTCTCATTTTGTTACATTTTTCGCTCCCGCTTGGTGAAGATGTTTCTAATCTGCCATGTGTTTCTGGTTTGGTTTTGAAATCTATGGGAAATGGAAGCAATCGAAATCGGAAAGATCCAAAAAATCATAAGTTTTAATTTCAGTGTTCGCCATCCTCGTCTCCGCCAAACAATATGTCGGTGAGTAATTTTCCTTCTGAAAAACCCCACTCTGACAATTGATATTTTTTAGGCTTCCCGATCCAATGCTGGGTACCCGCGACATTCACCGAGCCCATGGAACAGTACACGGAAAACTATTGCTGGGTGCAAAACACCTACTTCCTTCCCTTACACGACTACATTCCTCATAACTATGCAGAACGTGAAAATCGCCAAATCGGGTAAGATTTTCACTTCCAAAGCATTACTGTAGATTTTAAATTTTCAGGTATTATCAATGGGTTCCATTTGTGTTAGCCCTTGAGGCTCTTCTTTTCTATGTGCCGACTATTGTATGGAGGCTGCTCAGTTGGCAATCAGGTATGTGGATCTTGAGAAAAAAGTTGAGAAAAAGGGGATCATCTTAAGTAGAGTGACGTCAAAGCCGCATTATGTATGCAGAAGACAATTCTGTCAATTTAACAGCCTCATTCTGAATACTTAATTTTAGTACACCTTGTTTTCCCCAAAGGGGTATATCAAACGGTCTGAACACTTCGATTGGCTACTATACCCGAAAATTACGAATTTACTAGTCTTACATAACAGAAAAACGTTCGGAACAACGCAAAACACATGGCATCACGAAAAAATATGTGACGTGAGGTCCGGACCAGCATACTGCATACTACCAAAGACCAAGAAAAGAAAATTGTTGTTTTGAAAATGAGATAGGAACAGAAGACACACAGATGGAAGACGAGAGGACTCTCTCTCTCTCTGAAAAAATAAGAAAGGGGGGTTCCGTCTAAGGAAAGCGTCAAGAACGGCGTGAAGAACAACAAAAATATCGCGGAATGCTCGCTCCTCCGTGCGCGATATTTTTCGCCTCAAGCGCCTCAACCATTTCAATTGCTTCGAAGCGTCTTCTCTTTCTCACCTCGAGGGAGTATACATAAATTTTCTCGGGGGCCCCCGTCGTTTTTTTCCCTTCTTCTTCCCGTCTTCTTGAGAAAAGGCTCCTGTTGTTGTTGTTTAAGGAAAAAAACATGTGAAAATTGAGAGTGAGAACTAACTATAAGAAATAAAAATGGAAAATGAAGAAATAAAGCGTGGCTGTGAATAAATTAAAAATTTGGAAGCAGTACAGTAACCGCGATGATTTTTCAGGGATCCATGTACAGTCCTTGGTCCAGATGGCGTGTGACTCGCGATTGTTGGATTTGGAGTCGAGGACCAGGGCGTTGCAGACAATCGCAACGAATGTGGAGGAGGCTCTACACGTGAAGCATCAAGTGGTATGGGAAGACTGAAAATCGGTGGAATAGAGCAAATAAAGAGAGGCGAAAAGTCATCCTTTGAGAAATTCAAAACAGTTGCTGCATATTTTGAAAGAATTCTGATATGGATACGTAGACCATAGTCATATACCCTAGTCTATGTATAACTGTAGCGGAATTCATACAGATCATGCATAAACCTAAAAAAGAAGAGTCTTGGAAATCAACCTCTAATAAAATTAGGTCGAGAAGATTGTTCGAAAAGACTGTCAGCGCTACTGGTTTGGTGTGACAGATGTACAATCTTTTGGAACACGAATTTTGACCTTTAGTAGTAGGTGCAGGCACACTCGAGAGCCAAGGTTCAGTTCTTCAAATACAACAACTCTGAAAGTATTCTCAAACCAAATCACCCTGTTTCTAGATGTCCGGAAACCGTCTGAAACTGCTCAACCTTATCATCTGCACACGATCTTCTGGCGCCGCTGTCACCTTCCTCTACATCTCTGTCAAAATACTATACACCGTGAACATCGTCGGTCAAATCTTCCTTCTCAACACGTTCCTTGGCAACCGAAGTAAATGGTACGGTCTTCAAGTGCTGAACGATCTGATGAACGGAAGGGAGTGGGAGGAGTCGGGGCACTTTCCGCGTGTCACGTTATGCGACTTCGAGGTGAAAGTGCTGGGCAACGTACACCGCCATACAGTACAATGTGTGCTCATGATCAACATGTTCAACGAGAAGATCTTCTTGTTCCTGTGGTTCTGGTACTTCCTTCTGGCCGGTGCCACTCTCTGCTCGCTGTTCTACTGGATCTACATTTCTGTCGTTCCCAACAGGTTTGTTTTCACTTGAAAGAGAAATGAGAAAAAAAAGCAACTAAACCAAAACTCATTTGTCACTATTAGCTTTTGAAAATGAAAACAGCTTCGTTTTCACATTAGCGGACTAATGTAATGTGTTTGTTATCATTGCAGGCAGCTCAACTTTGTTGGAAAGTATCTCACTGGAATCGAGGGATACAAAATGGTCGACTCGCAGTCTCTGAGACGATTTGTGTTTCATTTCTTGAGACAGGTGAGGGAAGGGGAATCTGGAAAACTTTCTAGGTTTCATGAAACATTCGAAATTTCAAGAAAAAGCTTAATGACCAGATAGTCTCGACCAACATGAAAATTCAAATCCTTTAGTGAAAATGTTCATCTTAAAATCATAAAAGTAAAATCGACTGTTCTGATTGAAAATCTGAAGTAAAAATTTGCGAAATGTTGACGTAATTTGAGTTATGACCGGACAAATTTGCCACTATCATGGAAGCTTCTTGATTTCACGAACAACAGCCACAGTTATTTTTTCAGTGATTTTTTTGGTTTCAGTCTGATTTCTCGCCCTATTCCGTAGCTGTAGTTTTATTTCACCATGCGTTAGATCATAGGGGGAACCTCGTCAAAGAATATTTAGAAATATCCTTCCTTAATTTTCAAACTTCAGAATTCAATATCTTCAAGTAAACCATTGACAACTTTTGAGTTGTCAACGATTCAAGCCAAGAATCTGATTTTGACTATCACGATACCCAGAATCTCTAAGTGCTCTATTTTTCAGGATGGAGTCTTCCTTCTCCGAATGGTTGCCACACATGCCGGTGAACTTCCGTGTTATGAGCTCGCGAAAACACTATGGAACAACTACTGCGACAACAAAGAGGGCAAAATGCACGATGTGTGACATTAGCCCCAAGCCTAAAACTACCAAATCTCAAGTCTCATCATGAAATCTCACTTGCTGAATGATAGAATTGTCACCAATAGTTTCAACTAGCCTGCGTTCTCTCATTTTCCGTGAAATTTTCCGGTCTAGGAAAATACCAAGAAAACTGACTGGGAGTAGAATGGTTGACTTTGTTTTACGGAATCTATCCACTTATCTCCTCCTCCTTGAAAACTAGACACTAATCTTTTCGGAGGGTTTTCAAGAAGTGTGCCAAATTCCTTTCATTTTACATTAAGATTTTCGAATTTTTCGACTGAAAAAGTTGCTCAAGAACTCTATCGATCCCACTTTTGTCATTTTTCCCTTACACGAGCTTAATCGCATTTTACCGTTTCCATCCGTTCTCATAACAATAAGAAAAACTATCACAATTTCTAATGACGAGGTTGTCTCACTATTGAATTTTGTATTGTATTAAATTTTTTTTCGATAAGTTTACATAACCAATTCTCGCACTAAATCAACTCCCAAAAGTCTTTGTATTTCTAATTCCTCCACTTTATTCCTCAAAAAGCACGTCCTCAAAACCCCCCTTCTCCTTTCCTCTGTGGTTTCTTTCAAAAACAATGACATCATGTCTTTTCAGAACAGATAATTATATGAATTTTGTATTATAGATTTTTCAACAAGTTTTTCAAATTCATCCTTCTCAATTCTACTTTTCATTTCCCACCCATCTGCCAACTCTTGTTTTCTGGGGCTGTCAGAAAACAAAAAAAACCTCACCCTCCCCCAAAAACCAAAATTGCCATATTTCGCATTGTGGATTTGCATTATTAATATTATTTGAAAATGAATAAGATATCGAGTTTTATATTGATAATTGTTCTGGGGAGCAACTATGAGTCTATACAATGCTCATGAACACTGTTAAGGCGGAGTAGATGGAGTTGCAGAAGAAGCATTGTATGATTCGACGCCAGGGTTTGAAATTTTTTGTGGAGAATTTCACTGTTGTTCAGATTTAGACGTGAGGAGCCTAACAAGCTGGACAGCAATCGGAATTCGCGATAATCATCTCCGAACCCACCAATCTTATTAAGGTGACGGTCTATTACATATCTATATGGTGGATTCGTTGCTCAGTGTTAATGTAGAGATGGTCAGTAGAATCGATCCTCACTGCGAAGCCGATCCTCACTTCGTTTGTGTAGGCCTCATGACTTGTACTGTGTAGACCTCATGAATTGTATTGTACACCGGTAGAAAACTTTAAAAAATGAAAATTTGCTCCTCCGACGTCCCTGAGTGCGATAAGATCATCTCTCCTACAAAGATCCAAAAACCAAAGTATTCACCGAGAAAAACATCACAAGGTGGCAACTGAATGGGTCCGCATAGAATATTCATTCCCGCTTCCAAGGTAACATCCCTCAAACACCAACGGTCCTACGCAGTGCCCATTCATTTTGTGTTTCAAATTTGCAAGATGTCCAACAACTCTATCAACTCTACTGATACGAATACTACTACCACTACTACAACAACTGCGGCACCAGACAATAGTACGGAGTACTTGTTACAGAGATGCTATGAATCGGTGTTGTCTGATGGTCAGAGTGACATTGTGAAAGTAAGCGGAGATAGAGAACGAGAACGCTTAACATAGGGTTTTCAGTACTTGATGTATTTTTGTGGTGGTTGGATTATCGCATGGTGCATTATCACTATGCTAGTCAACATCTGTCATAAGTGAGTTTGTAGGTCAATTCCTCAGAACCAACAACATTTTCAGAAACAAAGGTCAACAAAGGTACATTCACTTCTACGAAGAGTTGTCTATAATTCTTCTCGCAGTTTGCATGTGCATTCTCAACTTTGTATTCAATCATAAATCCGTAACATTACATGCATTGTTCTCGCCTTATTTTGCAGTTTTCAGAAGGTTTGCAAATTTGTTGCCATCTTCAATCACTTTTTCATGTGTCTCACTGCCGCCATCTTTTTTGCCGAAGCTCTTTTTGCATCCTCGTGAGTTGAACTCGTTTCGAAATCTGAGTATGATAAATGATAACTTTCAGAATGGTTCATGGAAAATCTGACAAGAATGGAAGTGTGCCCTGGATCCTCAACTACATTTTCCCGATAGTTCTTGCTGTGGCTCCAACGTTGGCCACTTTTTTCACAGAGGAAAAGTATTATGGAACCGCATATCTGCAGTAAGAAAATTCTGGAATAGCTTAGAAGTAATCTGAAAATTTCAGTTGCTTTGCCGACTCCACTGTAGACATGTTTTGGGGATTCGTGATTCCAGTGTGGATACTTTTAACTATTACCGGCTTGAAAGCTCAACTAGCATGTATTGCTTGCGATAGACAATTACCATCGCAAGACATTTATCAATGTTATTGGGCAAGGAGATCTGTAAAGTCATTGGTTCTAATTTCGCAATATTTGTTTAGCATATGGCTCATGATATTGTTCGCAGCGGAGCATCAGGTACTAAAACACTCGGTGATATTTTGAAATCCCGATTTTCAGAAACTATACGTCTTCATCCTTGTCACTTTTATGGTTATCCTTTTTGGTCCCGCTTTGTTTGTTTGTCACACTTATGGACACCTTAATGTGAGTTTATCATAAAGCTTATTGTTGAAAGTTCTAAAGTTTCAGACCTGCAAAAAATGGGCGGGGTCTGGTTGCTTCGGAAGTCTCTATGCAATGTGCCCACCGAAACCTTCACCTCCCGAAAAAGATGATGATGATGAATTGTCAGAGAAACCACCAGAACCTGAAAAGACTCCAACTGATAATAACAACGAAGAGCCGACAAAAAATGAGAATAAACCGGGATCTGACTACCCTAGGAATTCAGATGACCCACCATTACCGTATAGTCCAAGCAAGACGACTTCGATACCGCAGAATGTAAGGAAAACTTCGAGATTTCTTTTGTAATGTATCACTTTTTAGGGTCCTAATAAGCACACAGAATCTCAAAAGTTCTACTCCTGGCTCACAGATACCAATGCATCCGGAAAAAGTGGAGGCATATTGTTCCGGCCTTCGGTGGCTTGATAAACTCGAATGAAAGTTGCAATCTATGTGTAACATTATACAGAACCAAAACCTGTTTTTGAAATTGTGAATGTCGTTTATTACAAATACAAAATAAAGCAAAATATGAGAAAATTAGATAGACACCTTATCGAATCAAGAGCAATTCACTGGTCGTCCTCAGTAGACTCCTCGCTCTCATCGTCGTCGAAAACCGAGCGGTATGGACGTGGAGCTGGGTCGACTGGATGTCCGTCGGCAGTTTTGGCTTGAGCGAATCCGACACGGTTTTGCTCGAAATCGAAGACGGTGTAGTATCTGAAACATGAACAGCTAGAAATGCAAATTTTGTGGGAGTCTTACCTTCCAATGAAGACGTCTCCGAGAATCCAAAGCTCTCCAACACGCTCTGGGAGGTCGATTCCCATGAATCCAGACAGACAGATGGTCTTTCCGGCTTGCGAGATCTTGAGCACGTAGTCTTCACCCTTGAGACTGAACTCTTGTCCGCCGATGACGAAAGAGACTGGTGGAAGGGTTGGAACCTTGTCGCAACTGATCATGTACTCTCCCTTGATGAGTGGTTCAGCTCCGATGAAGTTTTGGATAGCCTCGATTTGAGCCTTTGGTCCAGCGATAAGAGAAGTTCCGGTATCAGCAATAGCTTGGCATCCATTCGCGCATCCGAGAACTCCGGATCCAACAACCTTGTCCATCTTGAACTGCCAGTATCCCTTTCTGGTGACCGGAGTGTAGGTGATTGGCTCGACGTATCTTCTAGCGTCGATTCCTCCGAAAGTGATTTCGCCTCCGAGCTCGGAGTCTGGGTTGCGGTTGAGCCAGAAGGAGAAGATGTTTGATGGGACCTTCTTTTGGTCGAAGAGAGTGTTGAAGACTGGTTGGACTCCGAGAACTGCGATCTCAGGGTAAGCCATTCCGAGAATTCCGTCGAATTTGGCGGCCACGAAAGTGATTCCCGGCTCGCTAGTGGCCTCGGCGAATGGCTGATCCTCAGCACAGACATCGGCAACGCAAACGCTATCCTTGGAGATGAATCCCTTCATGGATCCGGTTCCATATTGGATCGCCATCTTTCTTCCATCCTCTTTGTAGGTTGACGAGGACTTTGAGTCGTAACGATGATGAAGCACTGAAATAGATGGATGGTTTTTTTCTTTGTTTGCTCCCATCATAAAAGTGTCAAAAACAGGCATGTGGCGATTGGTTTGTTATCACTTGATAGATGTATAGGTCGGTGAAATGATGAAATACTTACTGCATGCGATGTCGTAGAATGGACACTTCTTCGATGGCACCCAAAGGTTGGACGATCCAGTGTCGAAGATCACGGTGAAGTTTTGTCCTGGTGTTCCAATGGAGATGGTTCCAAAGTACTGAGCATCCATGTAGTTTCTAAGAAGCTCATCGATCTCTCCAAGTGGCTTCACTCCATTGTACTTGTCGAAGTGGTGGTTTCCATGAGCCTTCAAGAACTTCTTCTGGTAGCCATGTCTGTGCTTGGCGAATGTCTCCAATGTTCCGGCTTGAAGGAGAGTCTCGCGAAGAGTCGGCTGCTTCTTCAGAGAGATTCTGCAAAAAGAAATGAGCAACTGTTGCGAGACAGGGTCGAAAGGGAGCCCACAGGGTCACTTGTTTTTGTTCTTGTTGTTCGGATTCTCCTCTGTTGATGCACTAAATGGAGAATGGGATAAGCTGGAGGGTCGTCTTGTGACCAATAGATGGGGCAAGATGGGAAGAAAGTGGTGTGATTTGAGAGCCGCGATTCTTGTTTCTTACACATTAAAAATAATGGGGGATAAGTGAGTTGGAGTGGGGTCATTGGTTGGCTTGCGAAACTTTTTTGAGGGGAATTATGAGTTTGATCTCCGAAAGCTGACGAAATTTCAAAGATCAGAAGTAAAACTATTCGCGGATTTGAGACAGGATCTTTTCAGCGGTCACTTTGGGCTGAGTTAGGCACAAAAATGTGGACCTATACTCAGTTCCTAAGCATTTCAAAACTGACTTCCCTTTGACACTATAACCTGTACTGAATTGCAATATGGTTAGTATTTACAAGATAATCAGTACTCATAGTGTTACCAGTATATAGTGTGAGCTGTACTTCCCTTATGACCAGTCCTCAGAGTAATCGTTACTCACAGAGTGACTAGCCTTTACAAGATGACCTATACCTACAGTAAGAACAGTATCAACATTTTGACCAGTCTATGGAGTATAACCGTTACTTACAATATGATCAGAACCTTCATATACCCCCGCTATCAATTCCCAGACTCACGTTCTCAACTTTGGCTGCTTCTTGTGAATGTGCAGCGCCTGTACCAGGAGTAGTGCTCCGAGGAGCAAGAGAATACAGCGGTTCATCTCCGTTAAGATGAAACTGACTGAATGCCTTCGATCTCGATTGTGCCTCCTTCCCCTATCTCTTTGGTTTTTCTTTTTCCATGACTCCACCTCCTCGCACCACCGACGACATTCACTTACTTACACACACACACACACACACACACAACAGCAGCTGCAAGGTCAACTGTCTCGTTTTTCATCCACCAGCTGTCATGCATAATTATAGGAAAAAAAAACTCAATCAACATTCAAATATGGCATGATGACCCGGCGGAGGACACTTGCGCCAAGACAGAGAGAGAGAGAGAGATAGTTCGATTGATAAGGAAGAGGGAAGTTGTGAAATTTCGTTGTTCTCTTTGTCTTTTTGAAAGATGTTTGAGAATTGAAAAGATAATAGCGGAGGATGAAAAGATATCATCTTGAGATTCGAGGCCAAGGCTATTGGCAGACAGTAATTTAGCCCTTTCATGGTCTAACTCGTTGATCAAATTGCGTCATGGCAGTGGTTAGAAAGCGAGATAGCCATCGGATGACGAGGGGTTATTGTTTGTAGATGTTTTGTGACAACACGTAATTAACATTTGGAGTGGATCACCAAACACCTAAAGTTTCGAAATGATAAAGCGTAGTTCTTTGCTTATCATAAATAGAGGAGAGTGGTAGAATGGAGTTGAAAGTCTAAAGCAAGTTTGGAAACCTATCGAGGTGTGTGTCGTACACAAACATAGTCTACAGTTGTCTTGATAATAAATATCGACTGAATTTAAAAGCAAAGTTTTGAATTCGCAGAAGTTTCCTGGCTTAATGTAACTATAATAGACCATTCCGAAAATTTCGATTTTTCGGTATTGCAAAATACTAGTTTTGGGTCTTCCAAATGAACTATTTTGGCCGAAAGAAAATTGCTCAGATTTAAAAAATTGCTCCGAAAAATCATCCTCCAGAGAAACTTCAGTAGAGTTCATTGTCAAGAAGTTGTTGTCGTCAAAGAGTCGGAAAGTTTCGTTATAACTGCATAGCTGAAAATCTCGAACCAAAAAACGTGTTTTTCATTAGTATCTTTATTTACAAATGACGGAATTATTGCATGAGGTGGATTGTGTTCAGTATAAAAATGCATAAAAGTTCCCAGAACTTATCAGTCCACAGTGAAAGTGGCAGACGATGTTCCTTCTCCACCAGCCGCCAACGCATCCTCCATCTGCTCCTCATCCGACCGGATTCCATAGATTTGTCGGATCTCCTCCGTACTCTTGCCTCGAATCAGCTCAGCAGCAGCCGAGCATCCCATGTTCATCAATTCCTCCATTCCTAGCGTGTGTGATGCGTTGAGCAGGGCGAAAAGGACTCCCGACTCCATTTTGAAAAACTCCTTGTCCCAATCTTTGAAGTCTTTGTATCGCATCTTCTTGCAAATTGGTGGCTGGTTTTTGTGGTGGTTCACCCAGCGGATGATCATTGCGACGATGGAGCTGTGGAATGGGATGATCACTGGAGGTGCAGTCTCGCAGTTCCTATCGTTGAGTCCGTGGTCGATGAACTTCTGGTTGATATAAGGCGATATTTTCATTGGAGCTCTTTCGACCCAAAATATTTGTCCATCTTCTGATTGTAATTTGTACAGCGCGGCCATTTAATCTGAAAGGAAAATTGTCAATCTTTAAAAGAAAATTACATCATGAATGATATAGAAAACGGATTCAAACCGACTATCAAACAGCAGCGGAATGACATTATAATGTTGTGACCAAATTTCATTTATTTCTAAGATGAATGAATCGAAAATGTAAATGCAAGTAGGAATGACATGAAAAAATAGCACTGGAATAGTCAAGAAAAGTGAACTGCAAGGGGGAAAGTAGGAAACTCGGATCTATGGTACAAATCTACACGCGGGGATAAATGGCTCATTGAAATTGGTAAACATGCGAGAATGTTAAGAATATTATCAATTATTAATCCAGTGAAATAAGAAGAACCTCAATGCCTAGGAAGTATAGCCTGTTGATATATATCTACTCTGAGAACACTCTCAAAACTGGCATATATATATATGGAACAAAATCTAGGGTTTCGAACTTTGTGAAGGTAGACATCTAGCACATTCGAGAGCGCATATTTGGTTTTATATATGTGCCAAATGTGAGCAAATTTTCAGAGTTTATGTAAATCAGCATTTCTGGCTAAAACTAACAAGGCATTAAGGTTCTTCACAAAACTGACATCATGGCCTAGGCAGCAGCAACCGAGCGGACTCTTCGAACCACACGGCCCTCGTTGTCCTCATCATCGGTGTCGTCCAACATTCCAGCGTAGATCTCGCGTGGATTACGACGAATCACTCGGCAGCACATGGCGAACATGGCCGGCACGTGATAGTCTCTGGCCGCTCGCATCAAATCGAAGAGTAAACTGTGTCTCACCATGAAGAAGTTGGTGTCCCACACGGAGAGCTCTTGGGTGTCCACAGCGTCTTCGTCGTATGGTGCGTCGAATTTGTGGTGGTTGCACCAGTCGATGAGCTTGCGGAGCGGCAGCGCACGCATCTCCAGTTGGATCGGTTGCAATTGCTCGGTGGGGATCAGGTCGAGGCCGACGTTCATGAAGAGGTCGTCCACGCGGCCGATCATGGCGATGGTGCGGCGATCGACGTGGAAGATGATTGGTTCGATTGGCCGGAGTTTGTAGAGCACAACGGGTTCTTCCATCTGCATCTCTGAAATATCTCAATGTTGATTATTTGTAAACAAGAAAAATATTAAAGCGGGAAAATAACGAATAACTATAGTTTATGATACTAATCCGTTTTGTCGAAGTTCAATCAGCGAAACAGCAAGAAATGAAGTTATAAGATCGTCAGATGTATCTCGAGAGAAAATAAAAAAAGACATTTTTCGATTGAGAACGAAGGAACTTGCGAAAGAAGTTGAAAAGATACTGATAAGTGATTTTTTTTCTCTTTTCAATTGAAGATATTATTTGATAAAAAAATTTATCAACGAACAGTTTTCAAACAAGAATGAAAGACGGAACCGCAGAAGAAGAATGCGAGAACTTGAAGAGAGTAGCGAAAATCAATGAGGAACACCTCCGGACGACGTTCTCCTCCTCTCTGGTCATGTGTCGGATTCTAGGCCACGGCCCGGGGACGTGAAGGGAGAAGTCAAACAAAAGCGGTGGTCACGAGACTTTTTAGTGGATGACTTTGATAGGAGAAGCGTATTTTCTGGTTGTTTTGCTTGTTAAAATTTTTGAAGAAAGAGTTTTTCAAATTCAAAAATGGAAAAAAGTTCATTGAAAATAAGATAAGTAGATGCGATGTCTCGGACAATCAAACTTCGCTTGTAAATGAAATGAGAACCAGTTGTTATCCATTGTTCTCTCAACTGTTACCTTCAACCATCGGAAATCGGCACCTCAAAAGTACGAAAAGACAAAACCGCGACGCGACCGCAACGCACCTCCGCGGAACGACTACTTCTTCTTCTTCTTCCCCCACCATCAAGACGTTTGCTTGAGCACCCTCAGAGTAAGGACCCCGGGAGAAGAGAGGAGGATTGTTATGAGAACGAAGATGACGTGATTCAATGTGATCTAGGAGATTACGTGACGGATTAATTTCTCTATTTCTCGATTGTAGCGGTTTGATGGAACAGATGTCTGAAGGAAAAATCATTTATTGAGAAGAAACTTGATAAATCATGTGACATTTTTGGTAGAGAAGAAAAAGAAAGAGAATCAATAGACGGAAAAAGTTTGTCACAGAAACTGTGTACTGGCAGTAATTGAGAAGCATGAAAAGTTGAAAAGAAGAAAAAAAAATACAAGTAGGTTTGAAAGGCTTGTTGGATCGATCATATGTTCATTGTACAGCGTCAAGTTCAGGAGGCACAGAAACGTGGTCGGCGGTGTGTTTCAAATCAGGCGGCTTGAATTGCAGGCATCCGCTCGGCTGCTTCATTCTCTTCTTCAGCACGATGCTCCATCAAATCCTCCGGCCGAGCCACACGCAGCATAATCTTCACTTCGAGTACCGTTTTCCCAAGCATATGCGACACCGCTCTGCAGGCGATGTTCAGCATTTCCTTGATTTCTAGACGGTAGGCGGCTTCGATGATCAGCAGGATGATATCGTTGTTGGTCTCGAGGAAGTCGGCGTCCCAGGTAGGAATGTTATGGTGGACGTGGTTGGGAGCGTCGTCGCGATGACGATCACACCACTCGAAGACCTTATTCATAATGTAGCTGGCCACGGTGGTTTGAAGAGGGGCTCCAGAATCCTTCATGTATGGGAAGACGATTGAGAAGCAGTGGGATTGCCTGATGAGCCAGTCGGGGACCGCGAAGATTTTGCCATCGCAGGTGCGGATTGTGAAGACTGGCGCTCGCTGGCCGACCACCATTGGTTGCTGTGCCTGAAAACTCAAAAGTTTTGATGCGTGAAAAGACAAAAGATAATAGAAACTGCGATGAACACCAAACAAAAAAGTATCGAACCAGGTTTTCAAGAGAAGAAGCAACTAATTGGGTGGGTGAAGAAAAAGAGAGAGGCGGAGAAAGAAAATAAGAACATGGCGGTATAGAAACGATGCGGAAATTAAATCAATACTGCCACGTTATCGTCGTCATTATTCTCCTTCCTCCTCATTCTCCTTCAGCCCTTCCTTTTCCCTCTTCTTTCGCCTCCGCAACACACCAATGTATGCATAATTAGTCCACCTTTTCTCTCTCTCTGCTTCTCGTTATATTGCATACAATTTACACACTCTCCTCAAGACCTAGACCTGACCTCTATACAGGACAATCTAATGTTTGCCTACTGTGCCGGAGAAAACGTCTACGGAAAAAGGTTTACGGGTCGCGTAGGTTTATCTATCCTGGGTGGGGTGAGAAGAGGAAAGACACGGAATGTTAGTGCATATGGACAGAAGAGGAGCAGGTTTCAGAGAAAAGAAAAATTTTCACACTTGGAGATTTCATGGAATTGAAAGCTCCGCATATTAGTGTAATAAGACCAACTCTGAATCCGTGTTTTTGCAGTTGACAACTTTTTGTTATAGCCAAAATCTGATCACTTACTAGGAAACCCGTTTTTCTGTACGGCTGGGAATTTGTTCTGAATTGGCACAAGTTATAAAACAAGTCTAGAGATTTTGAATGTATTATGTGGGTTCCCCAAACTTCCATAACATAGTAAGACACATTTTTTTAGATTCAATACTAGATCATTTTTCGAAACAAACATGTGCATTCAAAAGCCCTACATTTGATTTTGATATGTGCCAATTCAGGGCAAGTTCTCTGAAGTTCTCTGAAGCCTTCTGATAAGAGAATGTTTAGTGACCAAACTCGAAAACTTGGTTCACGTTAGTGCTAATTTTCAATCCCTGCTAACTGATCACGGTTTTTGAACGCGTCTTAATTGACTTGATTACGGTTGAATGCTAAATTTTTCATTTAGAAAATTTTAGATTGGAAATCGTTTGATACACTTCTAACACAATCATCTCTCACACTTCCCAGAATACACCTTCTGCATTGAGAGTAACTAAAAAAGCGTACCAAAAAAATTTAACTTATCAGAGGACCACATCAGATCAAAAAGTTACCGGCTCTCTCTTGGAATACATAAAACGAACAATAGAACAACGGTTCTTTATTATGCATGCAACAGCAGCAGCGGGTGACCCAACTATAAAGATAAAACAAAGCATAGGTGGAGAGAAACGAGGATAATAATCCTCATTCATTGTCTCTCTCTATCTCTTTCTCTTCAACCTCCCATTCGCTCTTTTATAACATGACAGCTGCCCAACCATAAGGCTTTATGAAGGTTTTTTGTGGTGGGGAAGTGAGGGGGGAAGACCATCGGGGACAGATTCGGTCGCTTTATATATGAATCTATACATCAGTAGCAAATGATTCTCAGTTAAAAGGTGGAGAGAAAGTGTTTTTTAGTATGGAGCTGTCTTTCATAGATCGATAGAAGCTTGTAGAAGAAGACGAAGCTAATAAAGAAGGACGGGAAGGATTGGAAAAGATCTTGCAGCTTTCCATGGACCATGGGGAACTAAAAACTATATGTTGCTAGTAGAACCAATTCCCCTGACTATGAGAGTCAAAAACGTTTGGTGCCTTTGGAAGGACTATTCTGGAGTTTTGAGAAATTCTACGACGATCAAAAGAAAAATAATGAAACATCAAATTCAATAATTTATTCTTTCACAGAAAGCAGTCCCGTAATAGTATAATAGCGTATAAAATCTGAGATAACCGAGTTGTAGACGCCAGATTTTCTGCTTTTTACATTACGAATTTTCCACATCGTTTGTAAGTCAATGGATAGGATTCGTTCATTTCTTTGACATACCGGTTGAAGGCTCTGGAACAAATATGTTATGGAACAGTTCAGGTTTTTTTCAATCTAAATGGTTTGAACGATTTCAGATGAGGCATGACAGGTTTGGCCTTCAAAAAGAAATTATCTTATCAACGACGTATGATCCAGAAACATCACACTTACATCCTCTTCCCATACTTTTGCGAATGAGATATCACAGATTTGGAATAATGAGTATCATCCATTTTGATACCCTCGTGAACATTGAAAACGTGAGATAACAGGTTGAAGGTGTAGTTGGCTCTGCATAAACTGTAGATCTGAAACATAAACACTTCCTTTTTTTTCTGCAGCAATAAGTATCAAGGACTAACCAACGACTGCATGACTTTCACTCTTGCCGGAAAATAGTCGGCGTTGTAGAGATCGTTGCGATGAAGAATCACTTGCACTTCCCATAAACTGCTCCTGAAAATCTTTCTCTTGTATTCTGAAAGACTCATGAATCTACTAACGTATATGGAATCTCCCAGGAACTGATTTCATTCGAGGATGTCGAAATATTCAACCAATGAGAAATGTTATTGATTTTGTGTCCTTCAAAGAAGAACTTGTGGTGAAACTCGAATACACTGGAAGAATAAACTGAACAAGATGATGAAATTTTGAAAAGTCTCACTTTTTGTTTTTCATTCCTATAGATAGTTGCTTGACATTCTGAGGGATAATAGTTTGATTGGTTTCGAATCTTCTGAAACCTCCTGTTTTTCTTTGAATTCTTGACAAAACCTGCCTGACTACTAGCAATTTTTTGCTTTTCCCATCAATAAGCTCATTTGCAATCGGTTTGACTCTTCTTGCAAAATTTTCACTCATCATCATATCCACATCAGCGATGAAATGAATATCCGATTTTGCTCCATGTCTTGCGATATTCCTCATCAGATTACTGGGATACAACTGGAAAGATCCCACCACCAACTTTCGATATTGGTCCCCTGAAAACCCAATTTTTCATCAAACAACACGTCAATCAACACTTACTGTTGTCCAGAAATTCCTTGCATTCTCTATTTTTGGAAGTGCTTTTTATCAGTGGACACTTGTCTTGGAAAACGGAGAGACGGAAGGCAAAATGGACTGTCACCTGCAGAGACGGATTAAAAATAGTTGGTCGATGAGCCCTTGGTTTTTATCATTGACGTCTTTTAAAAGTCAAGACAAGTCTTTTCAGGCTTCAGAAGACTGTATGAAAATGAAGGGAGAGGGTGTTGTAAATCTACTTGTGAGATTACATTTCGACACGAAGCCTTGCAAAAATTGTCGTATGTTAATTGAACAGATGTTAATAGATGTTCAGACGTCCGAAAATGAAACCAACTATCCATGTTTTTGAAAATTTTCATGGTCAAAAAATCCCAGATTGTCAACTTTGAGCCGCAGTTCTCAATCATACTGGAAGCGATTTTCAAAAGAAGAAGTCAACTACCAACATAAACATCTGAATACATACATTCAACAATTCTCAAGTCAGAAAAATCAAAGAGTTGTGAACGACTTTTTCAAATTCCCAACGCTGACAACTTTGCACTAAAACCATCATTCTTGAAATATTGTCAGAACGATACTGTATAAAATTCTTCCAGTTGCTCACTAGCCCTGTTTCCCAAATCAAAACATCATTTTGAAATTCATCAACGTTGCAAAATAACAAGCACATTCTGATTTGATGACACACACTCAAAAATTTCATCTGACCCTTACCCCTAACTAAAATCCATAAAATTATGTTATTTGTGCAGTGCCAAGACCGACAATTGCGTGACGACATCGTCTCATGATTACGTAGTCATATCTCTTTTCTGTCTACTTTAATTACCTTTCTTCGAAACTCCTCGTCACATCGGTGCACGTCGGCTATGTAATCCAAGGCCTGACGAGAGTGGAAGTCTAGAAACAGTCCCAAGGATATTGGGCCATCCCAATTGAAGGGTTTATTCTCTATCAGCTTCATCATTTCTGATGTACCATGGATGGCGAGCGTGATTGGTTCGAGACCGTTTTCTCGGAACCTTGAGGTGAAAGTTTTGATGAAAAGAATGTTGTTATCCAACTTACGAGTCTGTTGCTTCTAGGAAATTATAACCAATGCAGTATTCATTATTATGCATCAAAATATTAATCGTGTTATCGGAAGTCGGATCAGGCCGCTCTCGAAAATATAACACTGACGCATTCTGAAATAAACAAGTCAAAAACTCCAATAAACTTCAAAGACTCACTTCCGAAAACCCGAATACATAGATACACACTACCAAAGCGGCACACATGGCCCAATTCCGAGATCGAGTAGCAGGTCGCATCATCTAGAAAAATTGCAGACTGACACAATTTCGATTCGGAATCATAAAGTTCTATATTTGGATCAAATGATGATCATTGAGGTCATTATGTTTCTGGGCGAGCGGAGGAGTGGTCGATAAGAAAGATGGAAGTGTTTTGAAGATAAGGAGTTGTGCTGAAAAAGATTCAAAATACAAATGTGTGTTATGGTTACAGACAGTATAAGGAGGGTCCAGAAAAATCCATAAAATGGAAATGATAAGGGAGGCTGATTCAGAAAATTTCATGAAAAAATACTGTGATCACTTATTATCTTTCTTGTTATTCACAGTTTTTTGAATGTCTATTGCCCTTCCTTTTAGTTTGGTTTCATGAAAGCTTAAAACAAAATCCAGTGGAAAGTTAAACATGTATTTCCTATATTTTGACTATACGGAGAATGGCAACTAATGTTTCGGCAGGAACATCAAGCTCAAAATCAAAATGTTCAAAGGCGCTAACGATACTGATACCGTTTCAACTGTTTGTTAACAAACATGAACACTTGAAAAAAAGAGCAAGATTCTTTTGTAACGCTTAAAGTTGTGTTTTCGATGTTTGATAATTTATGGAAACGTTTTGGAATATTCTATAGGGTCCCTTTTCTTTGAATGTCCATGTGACGCCAAACGACCACACCCGTGGGCGACTTGGAAATTTTTTTTTCCATTCTGAAACAGCTGAAAAATGGATCCGAGTTTCTCTTTTGTTGATTTATTGAAATTTCTCATTTGGGTTACAATGGAAAAGCAGTCAGATTGAGTCTGACATTGAAAAAGTTGGAAAAAAATGGGGTGAAAGTTTCTGAAATTGAACATGGATTTACGGTTAACTATGGATCTTGGGGATGAAAAATGAGGGTTGAACTGAAAAATACATAAAAGACGAATGATTGGGACGGTTTTCTGAATGAAAAAGAATCTGGGAGAAAAAAAGAACATCGTTTCAAATGGAAGATAGTTATAGGTTATAGAAAAATTTCAGTTCCTCAAAAAACTTTAAGTTAGATTTCGAGAAAATTGGGAGACATGCGGATTACTCCTTCTTCTTTTCATCTTCAGCCTCATTGACTGGCTCGCTTGATGGCCCCTCTTCATCAATCAATCCAGTGGAACTGGAGGTCCCTGGCTCCTCCACGGCCTTTGGCATCGACTTCTTGCGCGGTGGTGCCTCGCCCTCATCGTCGGAATCTCCCATGATTCTGTCGAACACCTCGTTCAATGCGGCCATGATCTAAAATCGTACCCTTTACAGAAAATATGGATATGGCTTAGCTACCCGTGCTTCCATATCGAATGCTGATGGCTTTGGTTGACCTTGCACTGGTTCCTCGGCTTCACCATGGGCACGGACCAGGCTGTTGACTAGGTGACCAATGGAGAAGCTCTCTGTTGGGCGTCCAGAGACTGGATGAACGGTTTCGTGGATACCGCTTTCGATGCTGGCAACAGTCTCTGGCTTCAAGACGGAACGCTTCTCTGACATGATGTTGATACCTGGAAATGAATGTTTGAAATCTAGAAAATTCACGAGTTGCGACACTATCCAAGAGCTCACACTGGAAAAGAAAAATTTAAAATGTCTTGAATCGCTGTGTTTTTGTTTTGAAAAAAAAGAGGCGTTTGAAAATCTTTTGTTGATTTAAGAAGCTTTTCTTGGCGTTTATGATAGGCTTAGGGCTTCTGCACTACTAAGACCCTCCATCCCATTCCAAAAAAAAATTTGGTTTTTTCCGCCAGCTTCAACCAGAAAACTGAATGGGAATCCTCTTAGACTGACCTTGGTTTTTTTGGATTTGTGTTGAACTGACTTGTTTGAAAGATACACGAAGATCGATATGAGACCTCTGGAAGCGATAAATTAGTTTTGATTGGCGAAGAAGAGAAGATCATTAACGTCTTCGATAGATGAAAAGGAATAGAAAACGAGTAGAGATGAAACACTTGATGATTTTGAAATTAGTGTAGAGTGGAGATATGTTTAAAGATGCTTCGAAGAGATATGTTAAGCAGTTCGACCGACGTCAAGGATTCAGATGTAGGGCACGTCTGTCATGATAGAAGAGGCGGAGCTAGCCTTTTGAAGAATCTCGTGCTGATATCATGAGATGCGCGACTAATTGAAAGTGACCCATTCAAAATCATAAGATAACTATGACGTGCGAGCTTCCAATTGGGATGATTAAGAGAGAGTCTAGACACTTCTGAGATGAGTTAGAGAAGATCATACGTAAAAATCAAGCGCTCAAAACATCTGATGCCAACATAAGAGGGGCTGCCAATTAGTATGAGTAATCTGTGAATATTAAATCTGATGCAGGTGTCGCTATCACAAGAGGTGTGATCAGTGAAAAGTGCACTATACGAAATAAGATAGCTGAAGATATGATGCATGAGCTTCCAATTAGAACGATCAAGTAGAAATTAATCAAAAACGCCCCTGGAATCATGAGGTAGGCTGGATGAGATCCAACGTTATATGTATACAAACACCCAAAAAATTTTACGCTGACGAGGGGGTGCCGCCAATTAGTATGCATCCTAGATTGGAGTTAACATAAATATTCATCTTATAAACAAACTAACGTGTTTAAGGATGAATCATAATTCGAATTCTGATTCTTGGAAAAACACATGTCGCCTACGGTAAGAGGTAGAAAGAAAACTGATGAGTTCGATGCTAAAGCAGTACGGTAGCGAGCTCGAAAATATCATTCGAAAAGTGGGTGGAGTACACCGGGGAAGAGGACTCTGAATGACGAATCTAGGAACTTTGCATGTGATTTCTCTATCCAGACGCTGACGATGGATGTAGTCTATGTCGGTCACGTTGTCAATTAGAAGAAATCCATACTTGACGTCAATGAATTTGCCACTCAATAACAAGGTGGAGCCAGCTAGAGTAAGGGTGCTCATACTCAAAATCGAAAAAAAAAACGCTATCGGGATGAGGGTCTCAAATCATCATCAGATGTTTATTTTCATAGTTCAAGGTCAGGTAACTCTCAAAATGTCGAAGAAACAGTGCTTCCAACATGGATCCTGAGAATTGTGAAATCACTGATATCAAGTTTCCAAAAATAACCCTGTCATGTGACTGGAAACCAGAGCACTGTGGGGTCAGTGTAATCAAACTCCGGTAACATCTACCAGAGCTGACCGACAAAGAGCAGACCGAGTCCACCTGAGAAAACGAGATCGAATGACAAATGTTCCAGTATTTATCGTGAAACTCTCATCCAGAGGCTGACGAAATTCGGTTGGGATAATGGAAGCAGAGCCAATTAGTATGATTCTTTGACGTCAATAGACTTCCAACTGGAAAACACGACAGAGGCTCCTATCACGTGGTGCGTGGGTGGGCGGCGGTTCCTAGTCATGACAGCACTTATTCGTAATCATAATGGAGTAACTCATTACACCCACGCATATTCATAGAATACGTCAATGTTTTTGTTTTGAAAGTGGTTGAGAATGCATAACGATACAAGTCCAGGCGTTGCTCATTAAGCGGGACAACTCAATCAGTATGATTCTTCCATTACCACTCACTCGTGATCAGAATGGGCAAGCTCATTAGTTTTTCTCATATTCATTGAAAACATTCATGAATTCGGCTCTGGAATGCTCAAAAGTTCACATTCATGTGTTGCTAGTCATGAAACAGGTTAGTATGATTCCAACATTACCGCTAACGATCCCATTTCTCAACAACTGAAATTGTCTCATTAGGTGAACAGTGAGGAATTTTTAGATGACTATGGCAAGTGACTGTCGACAATGACCAAAACAGTTTTTAATTAGGAAAGAAAGTTTTATGAGGTTCAGAATGGTTTCTGACCCTACGCACCTTAATTGGTCCCGAACTCATTATCAGTTAGTGAATTGGTTTTGGTACGTCGAGAAAAGAAACGCCCACTTTTTGGAAATCGGCAACTAATCAGTACTACTTCTGGTTGGTTGTTTCTACTGGTAACCAATTCGCAGAAATAGAGACTACGATCTTAAGTGAGTTCATCTTTCATTGTAAAGAGTTACAATATACAATTGGCTTCAAGTGATGATAGTAGTTATCTTAGACGATTTCAAAGAGACCCCTTTTCAGTAGAATAACTTTTGAATTCAAGTTTTAACTATAAATCTCATGACAAGGAATCACTAAGTACGGTGGCAAAATGATATATGATACAAATAGGCGGAGTCGATCTAAAAGAGTACATTCAAATTCTGCACTCTTCCAATTATTTCTTACAGACTCTTTGCCTTGTCTAGTATTTTTGACGGAATCGCTGCCAATTATGTAGTACGATTCTTCACGTCAGTGTATCAGTGTTTTGGAAACAAAGATTTTGGTACTGCCCTAGAATAATAGCAGCAGGACTGAAAGAGTAGTCAGAAGTACTGTAACATCCAAGACCTGGACAGAGCTAACCCACACACAATGTAGGCGGAGCCCGCAATGTGACTCTGGGTGACGAATTGTTTTCAACGTCTCTATCCAGACGCTAACACTTTCTAATCACTATGAAGATGGCCTTTCAATTTAGAAAGAGTACAAACTTTGCGTCAATACATCTACTCACTTCACTAAAACAAAAAGATCCCCGCTCATCGCTCCGACTCTGAGCACCACCAGGCACCGTTTAATCGAAAAAGAACCATTCTTGGTTTCGACTCGTCAGGATGTATCAAATCCATCACGTTTTCCGCTGCGCCAAGAAGGTTAATTTCCGCGCGGAGGCCCCGCCGAAAGCTCGGAAAAGCTACCCATCAGTTAGATGAGAGTATGATAGGATGTGAAGCTCATGTGACGAAGTCCAGTATATAGCTGTTTGGGAACTCAAAATAAGCTAATCACACTTTCAACAAAGCCATTATCGAATCTTTTGCTTTTCCTCATTTTTTTTTCATTTCAGAGTATCATGTCTGAGCTCAAAGTGAAGTCAGTTACCACTGCTCGTTGCCATCGTTGTGAAGCCATAGAGAACAAACTTTACGGGGTAAGTTTAGACTTTAAGTTTACAGTACACTAATTAATTTTTATGAGAACTTTTTATGAGGAAGTCTCGATGGGCCTAGTCTTGACTGCGCAAGTGATTTGTAATCATCAATTCTTTCTTAGCGTTTTCATAAACCTATGGCCCATGTCCATCACAGCATAAATTCACGAGAAACAAAAAAGAATAAAAACAAGAATTGAAAACGTGGTTGTTAGGGAACGAGCACTCGAGACATCCCATTCCGAGGACGCTTTATTCGTTCGCCATTTTCGAATCGACACAACATACAAAAAGCGACTTGTGCCTCTCTCTTGTCTAAATTTTCAACCACTACTATTATCGCCATGAACAAAACAGTCAAAAGATCCCTATCTGAGGGTCGTCAGAGAGACCAAGAACAGGAAAAGGTTCTGATTGAATCAGTGAGTGAACTTTTGAATAGGTGGCGAAACAGTTGCATAAGGAAAAAGTGAATGAAACTGTGAACTTTTCATATTTGGATTATGAAGATTGGGAGAACGGGCTACCGGTCTTGTTGCAGATTAGTGGGTTGAACCAGAGCGTTGCCAAACGAAAAGGAATGTTGCTGTCTTTTCTTTTTGTTGGTCTCATTGAGTTCGCGGGTAGCAAAACCCGGTAATAGTGTGAAACGATCTAGGTAAGCTCATAACTTACAAGGAGATGAGCTCTCTTCTCCAGTTGACCTTTGCTAATAGCCTAGACTCTCCTATGAGGATATCTATGGAGACTGAGGTTTACCAGAGGTGTTCCACAGATTTGGTATCTGCTGGTTGAAGACCTATCAACTGGTCAGCCAGACCAGCAGAGAAGAAACACTAAATTGGTTGGCGTACTAAGTCAACCTTACTAATAAGCAATCATCTCTTTTTTCGTCTTCAAACCACAAAAAACTAAAAGAGCAACTGTTTGTTACAGTATGCCTCCCTCTAAACAATTCACACAAAATTTCTGCCAAGTCATGCCTTTGACTCTCCCCAAATTGGCCACACTTAGAAAACGACTGGAAGATTTTAGAGCGGTTTCTTCTGTTTTGTTTGTCTTGTCAAGCATAGACATTCTGGTGGCTCTTTCCGAGAGTTTATCATTTATTATTCTTCCAAACAATATAGTTACCTAGAAAGATGTTAGCTTGTGAAGATGTAAGTGAACCTAGGGAGATCGATTCACACCAAGTCTTTACCAGTCAACGGTTCAACTTTATGTGCTCTAGTCTTTTTTTCAGATCTCAAACTTCAGCTTGGCAATCAATAAAATAATCTGGCTCAAGTGGGATACCGACGAGAAGATCAACGAAATCGCATGTAAAGCCCATGAGAAGTTCGCGACCACTGTGATCAGCAAGAACATCAATGTGGCAATCGAAGACCTGAACACCCCCTTGGTTCGAATGAAATTGTTCGACGAGGGCATGAAGAAAGCCGATGTCATTTTCGATCTCTTTCTGGGAAAGTACTACAAGGAGTGCCGTAAAAAGAATGATGGCAAAAGGATGCTGGAGACGAAGGGAATGTTGCTGAGAAGAGTCAAAGAGGAGGTGAGGGCATTTTTTTACCAAATGATAGTGCAAAACAACTTCATCATGTGATATGTACTATTTGAAAGAGGACATTCTGAAACGTAATCTCCCACTTGGAAAATCTGCAGTAGACCTTCAGAAACTGAGGTTCATGCTTCCAAAAGTTGATTTTTGCAAACAGATTTGAGACGTCTATTGCACGCAAAGAGCAAACACCAGAAGCTCGAATTCTAAAGATTGACTCCAACTTTTGAAAATGGACGGAAACGTTTCGAAACCTCTTCTTTCCAATAGTACCTCTCACATTCATTGCATCATTTCTCAGTTAGCGAACTTGAATTACTTATTACAGTTCCGAACAACTCTGAGACCACACTTCGACGCTGCCATCAACACCCTCTGCACTAACTTGCAGAACATCGGAGAAGTCGCTAGCAAATATGTCAGCGAGCAGAACGGAGGAAGACCCATTGAAAGTATCGAGTTTGAGCTACCAAGACCAGTTCTCCAACAAGTGGCGCCACAAGAAGAACCACAAAAAGAGCCTCAAGAAACGAAGGAAGAGGAGTTGGATATCAGAGAGATACCATCTACATCCCGCCAGCGAAGACTCGAGCCTCGCCCGTTGCCGTGTCTGGATGACTTCATGAACTTCCACAATGAAGCTCTATCCAACTACTTCCACGATGACAACTTTGGCGACCAAGTCGACAAAAACTATCGAAACGAATGCAGGGAGAAAAGAAGAAACCAGAAAAGATGACTGAAACACACCACCGTCCGATAACAATTTCCCATTCCCCCAACTTTTTTTTCGTTCAATTTTCGCCTCCTCCATCTTTTATTTCTCTCGTCCACTGTATTTTCCAACTTTTTTCTCGAGTTCCCATTCTTCACTATGATGTAAATAGCTGATATCAGTCTACAATGGAGCCACTTTTTTCTACTATACACTTATATGTACACCACTTTTGAACACAATTAGATGCAATCATGTGTATTTTCTTCAAAGACGTCGATAAACTTTCAGAGGGAAAACGACAATGTGCCCTCACAACACGAAAAGTGTCATGGTGGATATCGTTGGATGAAGACAGTTTTGAATTGTGTATGTACATACAGACTTGCAAATGACCTTTTGAAATTTCGTTAAAAACTTTCAAACGCCATGAAAATACTGGCCTGTAGCCTTTCTTCTACAGTACATGACTAAAAAATATGGAGTCATTTTCACTAGAAACACATCATGTGAACCCGGTTTTTACCTTCTCTAGTAAGGAAGCTGAAACAACATGCGATAAGTTAGTATATTAACTTTCAACTCCATTAGATGGTTTGCTCTCTATCTAATCTAGGTACTCACGAGTAGATGTTTCGTCGATTCAGAACATTCACAACCTCTTTCTATGACACCAGAAAACCAATTTACTTGCCCGCCAACTGACGGTTGAAACAGAAACCTCCACAGCACACACTAGCCGTCTGCGTTTCTTCCGCCCGATGGTCTATTTCATTATTTTTCGTTTTCAACCTACGAATGTATGTGTATGTGGCTTTCATTACGATTCTCTGCCATCAGTTTCGTAGGCGCTTCTTGTGTCTTTTGAACAGGCACCCCTAAAAAAATTTTCCACTTTACAAAATCGCTTCGAGAAACCAAGAAGATCGATTTGATTAATAGTCTTTCTCTGGTTGAAAACCAAAACATCTCCCTTCCCTCGCTGCTATCATTGTACCATGAGTCATGCGTTGTATTCTTCTCACCTCCCAGCCGGCTGCGTCGCGGTCATGCATCGCGGTTGCCTGTCTGCCTGTACTGTACACTGCCCCCCCCCCCCCTTCTCTCCGTTTGCCATCTTGATTTGTTACTTTTCGACAACTACATTGTTGGCTTTTTTTTGGACTGCTTTTATTTCTTATTTTCCAGGTAAACCGTCTGAAAAAATGGCAGAGTTGGAGATGCTGAAGATTCTGCAAGCCCAAATCTTGGGACACGCTTTTCAAGCGTTCAAGGATAGTATCGACATCAAACGGCTCACTGGGATACAAATGCGTCAACCCGACAAGAGAGATGCGCAGAGGGAGATCTTCCGTGAGGCACTACGGTCGGGAAAAGTGAAGATGCAGAGTATTCTGGAGGAGCAACTCGACGCGATCAGATCGAAAACCAAGGAAACTGCATTGTTCAATAATGTTGCAGACATCATTCGAGAATCGGTGAGTTTTCAAGAAGATGTTCGATTGCCTCTGACTATCTGTTTTCAGTGCAACTCTCACGCTGAGGCCTATTTCGAAGCTCTTGAAGCATCCGAGATGCATGAAATCGAAACGATCTGGAAGCTGGAGGGCGAGCTGAAAGCGCTGGACGACCATGTGGAGTTTTTGAAGAGATCGGAAGCTGAGCTGAGCCAGCCAGGAATGTCCGATATGCGTCGTCACGTTGTCAAGAACAAGATCAAGAAGGAGCTTGATGAGAGAAACAACAAGTTGAGGTGCAACTGCGATGCGCCATCGGGACCGCCGTCGGAGAAAGTGATGAACAAGTTCACCGAGGAGCTGGAGAAGATCGCCAAGAAGGAGGATTTGACACTGGAAAACATGACTCCGGCGTTGAGAGCTCTGGTGGAGGAGATGGTGAGTTCTTTTTCAAGAAGCGCGTCGCCATGAATAGTAAATATTAACAGCGGTGTTGCTTAGAATCCAACAATTTTTCAATCTGTGTCAGTCACACACTTGAGCATGGATGTCTGGATTAGTTCTGGACTTCGAAGGTACTCATATCGAGGTAGTCGAAATAGGTCTCTAGTCTGCAGATCGTGATAACAATGATTTTCGTTTGCTGTCCAGACGTAATGCCCAGTGATAATGTTTGTGAGAGTCTCGGGTGTTGCGGGCAACTTGGAAGTTGGTCGGGTTCCAAAAATGCTGTTGTGCCCGACTACCTGGAGAATGTATAAACGGGCGGACGAAACTTTGGAAATCAGCGAGTACCATTGGAAAGGAGAGGCTCAGAAACGTTAATATACGTTCTCAAATTCAGCTAGCATTCTTCAGGAATTGAGCTGTGAACCTCTGAAGTTTGCATTATTCTGCCCTATTGTTGGCAGAAAGTGCAAGATTTGGAAGCCCAATGTTCGATTTCCGAATTTTGTTGGTAGACTTTGAGAACTTGAATCTACGTTTTAGATAGCCCTCTTTCCAACGATACAGATTATATTTCTAGATTCCATTCCTTGTTCACAATAATCCCTAAAAAGAGCCGATCAGCCGATGGCCTACCGCACAAAGTCTGATCGGGAGGTGCAACTTCTGAGCAAGAAGGTGACGAAGGGCAATAAGTAACCGGAAATCTGACGTTGTGAAGATGAACCTTACTCGATTTTGGATCAGAAGTGACACCACTGCACCTGTCGTAGAGACCAAATTCAATTCGTCCACATAGACACCAATAGAACCTCGAAATGGCAACGATTCTGACTAGACGCATACTTGCAAACAGATCGGTACGAGATGACAAATACATCTCTATGCCAAAAAATGAGATTTTCGGACAAGTTGGCATATCAAATGTTAGATGTTCTTAAGTTCTGTCCTGTCTAAATCATGCAAACAAGGCTCCGGCACAGTGACATGTTACGAGCCAGGCTAAAATGACAGAAACCAGGCAAAACTGGTGTGTTGTCTAGTCTGGCCTACGTCTTGTTTCTGGTGCCCCAACCTGTTGGTATATGTAAACTAAAACTTGTCAAGATCTCTCATTTGATACTGAGCATCTTATCTGAAAGCGAATGTTTCTGACGACACGTCGTTGGTTGGTTATGATTCATAAGTGAATTTAGGGCGTTTTTATAGCAGTAGAATCGCGTGCCACCAGAAAATCAGACTCACTCAACTTTTATTTTTCAGAACAAGTCCTTCCATCTCCACAACTACGTCTACCCACCGTCTCCGAAACCTGGCACGATTCGCGTTCCAACCGGAGGACTCGCCAACTGCTGTTGCTCGAAAAACTGCCCGGAGAAGTTGATGGAGCCGGCATACATGGATTTGGGTGAGAATCCGGGCGACGATCGTTGGAGACTCAATGATGTCGAGCCATCGAGCAGCAAGAAGGCTCAACAGAGCCGCAAGAAGAAGAAGAAGTGATTCGATGATTGTGCAACTTTCTTTCCCCATAATTTCGCTTTTCTCCCGCTTGGTTTTTTGTAATTTGTAATTTTTCAGTTGTAGACGGTGTCAAGTTCTTTCGAAACCGTTTTGTTCTTTTTCTCACGCGTAAAACATTTGCCTTTTTCCCGTTTCAAGTATACTTCTACCGATGTGATCCTTAAGATCGTGCTCACCTTCTTGAATATATATCATCAACCTCTTGTGAACATATTTCGATTCGATGAATAAAGCTGTGCCTTTAAATAAACGACTTTTTTTTAGATTCTTCGCCAGTTGAATACCTGTATGATCGATTATCTTATCCATTGCTTATCTCTAAAACTGCATATAACAGGTTTTCCATACAACCATTCCTTCACGACACTTGTCGTTGTCCTTGAGTCGTTGTCGCCACCTGTCATTTAGGGAACAGTGACGACCTTCTCAGTGTCATCTGTCTTTTTCTTCTATTATCGACCCCATTTTCTTCTCTCCGTCAGAAAGACGACATTGAGAAAGAACCTATTAACTCTTTCTGAAGAACATTCCACTTTCAATCTGCTTGTTCCTATTTTCAAGAGGTCTTTTTCTCCCGAAGAGCCCCTCAAAATCAATAAACTCACGACTTCTTAGAGAAGAGAAGCAGAGAAAAAAGAAGAAGAGGGGTGCTCTTTCGCCGTGCCACCCCCTTCTCGATGCGGTCAACCCGCGACGCGTGCATATGAGCCGGTGGTCTCGCCACGGCACTCGTATCGATCCATGTTTTCGTTTATGCGTGGTTTAGGCCACTTCTTCTCAATTTCTTTGTGCCCCTTCTAAATAGTTTTTTTCATTTCAGATCATGAATATACTACTCAATGCTCGCGCGAGAAACACGTTCATGAATGATGCCATGAACGAGTTCCGACGCACCGTTTATGAGATGAGGAATGATGTGACTGGTAGTATTGTGTACAATGAATTCTTCGAGAGCTGCTACATAAAAGCCAAGCAAGTTATGAAGACCTACATTGACCAGAAGTTGGCAGGCTTGGTCAAATCCAACCAAAAGTTGGTTCAACTGGAGAAAATTATCAGAGCAACTGTAAGTTCTACTCCCTATTCGACGCTTTTGACATGATCCCATTTTCAGACCCTCGAAAGGGCCAAGTCCTGGTACCAGGAGTTTTTCGTCTTCGGCGATATTCATATGAGAACAATGACATATTATATGGATAATGGAGAATTGAGGAAAGCCGAGAGGATGAACGAAGAACAAGACAATATGCTGAAGAAGAGGCTGCCGATGGTGGAGGAGACCAAGACATACAAAGCGAGAAGAGCTTCTATCGCGCAGAAGTTAAGGAGTATTCCGTCCTTCGCAAATTACCTTCAGATGATCGAGAGGGATTTGAAAGTCTATCAGCAAATTATGAAGGATGCAGACGAAAAGGAGAAAGAGGAACGTTCGGAAAATGGTATTGAGAAGGAGAATAAGGAGACTGTTGCTGAGGGAGAGTCGTCGAAGCTTCCTGAACCCGTCGAACATCAGAAGGATGACATTTCAGTTAAACCTGGAACCTCTTCTGGTCCAAGGCTCTCACAGGATGATGTTGTTCCATTGGTGAGCTAAACTACCTGATGCTGACTTTCAGTCAATCAAACTAATCTTGCAGGCCGTCTCCAATCAGCCGGAAAGTCCGAAACCAGAAAGCCGACCACGGGTTGCGAACAACCCGAGAACCGAGATGAAATTGAACGGCCGTAGGAATAATTTGAAATGGCTGACTGCCAAGGTGGAAGCATCCAGAAGGGAAGCTGAACTGTCCCGATCTGCAGCTCAAAGTCTGCCAGTTTCTAAATGAGATCATGTAGGCTCTTTGAAATTCAAAGTGTCAAATCATGATCCTATTTGGAATCGATCTCGTTATTATACAATCGCATAAATTATTCATTTTTCGTGTAACGAATAAATGTTTATTATGGATTTTCGGATGAATGTTTTTTTGTTTGCCAATGACGATGCATACGTTGTGAATATTTTTGAATTTGTGGTTTCGCTTCAGATTCGCATGTACATCAATTGAGCTTGATTAGACTTGACGACGGGTCAAAGACTAGCCGGCAGCCAACTAGATTGCAACATAAGAAAGATGAAGTTCGCTGTACTATCAAATGATAAATCTCGACGAGTACTATCCCTGCATCACGGAATGGTTAGAAATCCAGTAACAGGTCGCGAAGCGGGAAGAACATGGAAAAGACGACTTGAGCCACGTTCGCTGTTCTAGCCTACTCACTGACATGTTATTGGTTCATAAGCCGGCCCGTAACTTACGTAGGGCATAAAACTAGTCGGGATCTTCGATTTGAAACCAACATTGAATATCTTCTTTTGAAACTGACGTATCTGTCGATCCATCGCCAATTCCGATCAAGCTCATTTCAAGAACATACCGTGTTTCTTCTGATAGATCTATGCGTCTTTTTCGTAATTTTTAGCAAAATTATCTCGGTTCTAGTGTCAGCTATAAAAAACATTGTCAACTAGCTAAATTTTCACGTTGTGTTCAAAATCTTGCTACTCGATCATTTCTTCATAAGTGTCACAGCAACCGAGCTGAACTTTGGCTACAGCCAGTGACAGAAATGTGTGCCAATCAATCAGACAAAAATACGATATCTGCCGAGTTAAACCCTGACTCGATCAATTTTGGGTTTGACTTATGATCATACCAGTGAAACTTTCTATCTCTTCTCTTATCTCTTTTCACGTTTTATGTTCATGAGAGCGAGCGACTGTTCTGTACTTCACGTGCTGATATGACCTGTACCGTTTCTGTGATTGAATGCCTATTCGCCGAATAGATTCATTTCTCGCTCTCTCTCTCTCTCTCTCTCTCTCTCTCTCTCTCTCTCTCTCTCTCTCTCTCT